>JAOTIZ010000003.1:32409491-32436792 GCA_027123425.1 Erythroxylum panamense | reverse complement strand
AATAATACAGCGAGCTACGTTATATTAATATTTTTCATATAATATATATGAATTTTATTATTTAATAAATTAAAAATTATATAATTATAGTATGACACAAATATGATATAAAAATATTAATTTTATGTGACTCTTTATGTTCAAAAATTTATTATTATGGTATTTTTAAATGTAAACAAATATTATAAAATTAAATAAAGATTAAAAAATATAATTAACTCCTTTATTATATTCTTCCAGACTTCACGACATAATTGTACGATAAGCCAACTTTGAAAATACACAAAACAAAAGTAGAGAGTAAAGTGGCTGGCAATATTGTCATTAGGCAAACAACCAACTCCAAAAGTTCTTCTTATGGAACTTTTAGAAATCAACTTATTGGGATTAAATAAGCTAACCAATAAACCATTCACTAAAAATTTTATCGTTTTCCACTCTGTCTCGCTATGTTGAGACTCTCTCCCTCTTGTTTCTTGATAACAAGTCTTATCCTCACCTCCTATACTAAATACCAGTTTTGTTTTCTTGGTGTTTTGCATTTTGCTCCATCCTTCGCATAACATATTTTAAATTAGTTTTATGGCTACGGAAACTGAAGAAGATAAACTTGTGCATGAGGTATACCACCGCTTAACCGTGGAAGAGGACGAGGGTATACTTGAATACACTGATGATGCAGTCGGCGACGAACAGGGTGCAACAGGGCCTGAATGGCAACACTATGTCATAGGCTGATTGGTAACGGAGAAGATGATAAACTTTACGATATTTAAGCAAATTATGGCAAGCATGTGGCGCCCTGTCAAAGGTATTATGATAAAAGAACTTGGTAATAAGTCTTAATTTTCCAGTTCTTTCATCACCTTGACGTGGAAAGAGTGCTGCGGGATGGTCCATGGAATTATCAACAACTCCCGCTTCAGTTTCATAAATTACAGCCCTATGAAAACCCTTGTCAAGTAGAATTGGTAAGATTGGAATTATGGGTTCAGATTCATAATGTTCCTAATGGTTTTATGTCTGAAAGAATTGCAGCCGACGCTGGAAACTACATCAGAGACTATGTTGAATCAGACCAACGTAACTTCTTACATATATGACAAGATTTCATGCGGATTAGAGTGGCAATTGATATCTACAAGCCACTAAAACGGAAACTCTTCGTAAGGAGACCACAAGGGGAGAAAGTTTGTTTAGAATTGAAGTATGAAAAACTTAATACATTCTGCTATTTTTGTGGCATAGTGGGTCATACTGATCGTTTCTGTCATCTCTTGTATGAACATCCACGAATTCCCCGAGAAAAATTTGCATATAGATCGTGGTTAAAAGTTGAATCCAGGAAAACAACCCAAGTCGGAGATAGATGGCTACGGTCGGAAAATGATATTGCGGCAGAGTTAAATGGCAATTCCTCAAATGCTCCGACGATGAATGGATACAATCCGACGATCCCTACTGACATAGGAAACACTACTAATGAAGCCGAGATTCAAGGGATTCAAATTCCATGTGCTAATCTGGTAAATAGTGGATCATGGAGTAATGATGAGTAGTATCAGAAGACAGAGAACTGAATAGTCGCAAATCTCGCAAAAGCTACATCTTCGATATATACAACAATGGACACAATCACGGTGGTTGACCCTAAACGAAGACGTCTTCAAGAAGAAGCAGACTTTGAAAATGTAAACATGGAGGAAGAGTTTATTCCGAGTACTTTCGAGATTGGGCCAAAAAACTTGAATTTGGTGAGCTTTGGTTACGAAGCCCACCGCGATCTATGAGTACATTAAGCTGGAACTGTCGGGGGCTTGAGAACCTACGTACAGTCTGAGCCTTAAAAGACATGGTGTCCAAAAAGAGACCCAATTTTATTTTCCTTATGGAAACTAAAATTAGCAGAGAAAAGATTTTACGAATTAGAACAAAGTTAGGTTTTGTGGGTGTTTTTGTTGTTGATCCAATTGGAACAAGAGGAGGTTTGGTCCTGTTGTGGAAAGAAAAGCAAATGGCTCGGTTAATAAGCTACTCCCAAAATCACATTGACGTGGCGGTTTGTATTGAAGGCATAAAACGTTGGCGTTTAATTGACTTGTACAGATTTTCAGAACGTACTAACCAGAGGTATGGATGGGACTTGCTTCGAAACCTTCAAGCTCGGTCAAACCTACCATGGTGCGTCATTGGCGACTTCAACGATATTATGTTTCTGTCTGAGAAACAGGGTAATCACCCATATCCTACAGCGTTAATGGAGAGATTTAAACAAGCTCTCCTGGACTGTCAACTACATAATTTGGGGGCTGAGGGTTCTATGTTCACTTGGGAGAACCGAAGAGATGAATCTGCTATTGTAAGGGAGAGATTGGATCTGGCGGTGGGAACAACGTCCTGGTCAACATCATTCTCGATGGCAAGAGTTTTCGTTCTCCAGACAGAGTCTTCCGATCATCTACCCATTTTTCTATCGCTGGGCGTTCAATTGAAGAGGTATGTTCAAAGACGATTTCATTTCGAGAATGCGTGGATTGTAGAGAAGGATTGTTGACAGATGATAAGTAGGGGATGGGCGACACTTGTTTTCGTTCTCTTCAAGAACGTCTAATCTCTTGCTCCAAAATATTGCAAATTTGGGCGCAATCTCACCATCAAGAATTCCATAATCGAATTAGACGGGTTAAACAGCAGATGACCCTCTTGCGAAGACAATTGACGATTAATATGGAACTATTGAGAGATTTGGAATAGCAGTATAGCGAGCTACTTTTATAGCACGAAATGTACTGGAAACAAAGGGCAAAACAACACTAGCTAGTTGAAGGTGATTCTAACTCAAAATTCTTCCACTTGATGGCTTCTCACAAGCATAAGAAAATTTTCATCTCTAAGCTCAAAAACAATAATGGGGAATGGATTGACTGGGATTCAAGACTATCTAATATGCTTTTGGATTACTACCAACAACTATTCACAGCTTCACACGGAGACACAAGCCCGATTTTGCAAAACATGGATTGTAAGATAACTCCCCTTCAGAATGAATTATTATTGGCCCCATATACAATATAGGAAGTGCGACAAGCTCTATTCTCCATTCACCCAGATAAATCGTCGAGACCAGATGGTTTCAACTCGGGATTCTTTCAGACCTACTGGGATATAGTTGGAATGGATGTTGCTCAAGAATGTCTTAGAAGCTTAAATGGAAATGCTCCCATGTCTGGTACGTACAGAACAAATATTATACTTATTCCTAAAAAGAAAGCACCAGAAACAATAGTTGATCTAAGACCCATATCTTTGAACAATGTCATATACCGCATTGTTTGCAAAGTATTCGCCAACAAATTAAAACAGGTTTTACTTCAGATTATATCAGATACACAGAGTGCTTTCATCCCTAATCGTTTAATCACTGATAACATTATTATGACATATGAGCTGTTTCATTCTCTTAAAAGGAAAACTCAGGCCAAATTGGGTTCTCTTGCTCTCAAAACTAATATGAGTAAGGCCTATGATAGAATAGAATGGGAGTATTTGCGGTTGATTATGCTGAAATTGTGATTTGATGAAGCATGGGTTTTTAAGATCATAATGATAGTTACATCTGTCTCTTATTATTTTGTTCGAGGTAATGAAGAATATGAGCCTTTAATTCCTAGTAGAGGATTAAGACAAGGAGATCGTTGTCTCTATACTTGTTTATCATTTGTGTGGAAGGTTTATCTACTAGTTTATGTAAATTTCAGGCACAAGGTCACATTGATGGGGCTCTAGTTGCACAAAGGGCCATTCTGGCCTCTCATCTGTTTTTTACAGATGATGCTATATTCTTTGCTAGAGCTATAGTGGAGGAGGTGATACAATTAAAGAATATCCTACAGCTGTATGAGGTAGCTTCGGGACAACAAGTGAACCTCTCCAAATCAGGTGTTTCTTTTACTCCTAATACTACACCTACAATGAAACACCTGATCTGCCAAATTCTGGGGGTTGCGGAGATTGATGGTCATACTAATTACTTGGGTATGCCGTCTGTTATTGGAAGAGATAAACGTCATGTATTCTTCTAACTTATTAACTTATGAAATCTGTGTCTATGTACTTCGAATCAAATATACATACAATCAAGACTTTAATGTCAAACTCATTCACTCTCTATATGGTAGAGAAGCTAACAAAGAGACTACAAGGGTGGAAAGCTAAAGTGTTATCCAAAGCGAGAAGATATCCTATTGAGAACTGTGGCAAAAGCTATGCCGAATTACCTCATGTCACTTTTTTTATTACCATTGGATGCTTGCAAGGATTTGGAGAATTTGATGAATGGTTTCTTTTGGCTTAACAAAGGAAGAGAGACTAATGGTATAAGATGGCTACAGTGGAAGCGAATGGCTATACCAGAAATATATGGAGGATTGGGATATCAAGACTTGAGGTAATTTAATCTTGCTCTTCTGGTAAAGCAAGGATGGAGGTTGCTTAAATACCTAAACTCTATCGCTGCGAAAATTTTAAAAGCTAGATATTTACCAAAGGCGGATTTTGTTTCAGCAGCGTTGGGCAACAATTCAAGCCAAATATGGAGAAGCATATATCAAGCAAAAACGATTATGCTTCAAGGATATAGGAGAAGGGTTGGCGATGAACAAGATATTCATATATGGCGAGATCCCTAGTTAATGGATGATGGGGATCCGCATATTCAGACCGAATACATAGAGCAGTTAGATATTAATTATGTAGTTAAACTCATTAGGGATCATCGTTGGAATGAAGAACTGATCAGACGCTCCTTTAATCCACGAGATACAGAATTTATTTTACAGATCCCTCTTGGCTTGTCAAGGCACAAGGATGATTGGATATGGATTCTCAACAATCAGGGAAAATATAAAGTTAAAGAAGGCTATAGAGTGGGGGTGGAGTACGTCAATATAGAATTCAGGGCCACGGGATTTCCATGGGAAAAGATTTGGCTAATTCATGTTCCAGGTAAAGTAAAACTACTTATCTGGTGTCTTTTGAGGAATGCACTTCCATGTAGAGCAAATTTAAAGAGGACACACATTGATTTAAACGACACTTGTCCTATATGTGGTAGAGCAACAGAAACTGAACAACACATATTATTTCATTGTGAGTTTGCTCATTCTGTCTGGTTATTATCTTCTGTGGACTGGAACGTGTCTCCTACTATATCATTACATAATTTATCAGAGCCAAGACCCGAGCGATATGTCAATGCGGACGCTGGGCCTCCTGAGAGGAGGTGGATACTTAGGGGTATTCTATATCGGCTAGAGAGGAGAACGAAGCATGCCTTATAAGGGTGTGGAAACCTCTTCCTTGTAGACGTGTTTTTCATGTCTTAACGCACCGGATCCTATCAGAACTCCGAAGTTAAACGTGCTAGGGCAAGAGTAGTATTAGGATGGGTGATCTCCTGAGAAGTCCTGAAAAAATAAAAAAGTGAGGGCACGAGGCCCTAGAGACCGAGACCCAAAGCGGACAATATCTACAAGCGAGTGGACGCGAGGCCTGAGAGGTAGAGGTCCTACATAATTGGCTTGCTTCGGTTATGACTTGCTTCACAAATGCACAGAAGGAGGACATATGTATGATTATATGGAGTTTATGGACTCACTGCAATGAATTTGTATGGCAACAGAAACTTCATGACAAATCCTTCATTATTAGTCGGGCCAGAACAGCTTTAATAGAATGGCAAGCAGCACAAACAAGGAATAACATTCCATCCAAATAGCAGCAACAATCTCCACCCAAATGGTAAGCTCCACAACTGAACCAGTTTAAATGTAATGTAGACGTGGCACTATTGACATCTAGTTTTTATGGATTATGAATGGTAATACGGGATTCTAAAGGACAGAATTGTGCAGGCAAGTTAATGATTTTACTTGGGTGGAGAGATTCTCAAATCGGCGAAGCTTTATGTTTTCGAGAAGCTCTAAGTTGGATCAAAAGGCTTCCTTTTTTTCCCTTATGTGTGGAAACGAACTATCAAATAATTACTCAATTCTTGACTTCTACGCATATTTTTCCTTCTTCCTTTGATGATTATTCAGGATTATAAAGTTCTTCTTAACGAGCATTAGTTTATTTTTATTGCTTTTATTAGGAAACCATCGAATCAGGTTGCTCATAAGATAGCTAGGGCAGCTAATTTTATGTTTGGTTTTGAATAGAGGATATGCGCTCCATCTTTTTTGTATGACGTTTTAATTTTAGATTTTAATAATATGCGCTGAACACACCTGATAACGTTTAAAAAAAAACCATTCACTAAATACATCAATAACTTTTAAAGATGATCAAAAAGTTAACTTTTAGTCAATAATCTGAAAAATGGCTGACAAGCTGTTTGAAAAATACATCCTTTAGTCTATTTCATATTACAACTACACACTAATGTAATTTTAAAAAATATTTTAAAATATTTATTGAAAATATAATTTTTACCTTAATATTTTTAAAAAACTAAATAAATTTTTATCGTCATCTTTAGTATTATTTTTTAAGTGCAATCAATACTATTTTAATAAAGTTAAGATACAATAAATACTATTTTAATAAGAGTATAAATAATATAGAAAATAACAATAAAGATTTACGTGCAGTCTTTGTCAAAAAGACTTGGTTTCTGCATGCAATTTGTGGCGAGTAGCGAAGAAAGGACTACGTGATGGCGATGCTGTGTCAGGTATAGAATTTGGACCATTTTATTTGCATACTTTTCCTCCCTCTGCAGAATTGACGTGTTCAGAGCTCACGCAATAAAGACCTCCCAAGTCCCAACCGAACGGATGACCGTGGACCCAAAATTGATATTCCCATAAACGAGTTTGATGTTAAGGAAACAGCAGCACAACATTTTTTTTTGGGTACAGGTGAATACGTCCCCTCCCAACCACCTTTTTTGCCAATGAAATTCTCTGTTTTAGTGTATCAACCCAGGCTGGAAACCCTCAAATCCTCTTGTTCACTAATCCTGAATTAACCTGCGCCAACCAATCTCAACCATAAATACCTTTTAATAAATAAGGTTGCACGTATTGATAAGTGACCGTTTAACATTAACGGTAGCTTACTGTAAGACTAATTTAATTGGTATTATATATTTACTAATACACTCTTTTAAGTAAAAATTTTTTAGACTTGAAATTTGCACAAATTTACTCTATCTTATGTTAAATAATAGGTGGGTGATAGAATTTGAACTCATAACTACTAAGTCACAAAGGCTCTCGTGCTATGTTAAGTGACCATTTTATCATAATAGCTTAAGCTGTTGTATGAGATCAACTTAATTACTTTTATATATTCACTAACACATATTAACAGTTTTCAAATTTTAAACATTATTATTTCTTATAATATCATTTTTAAAGACAACAATAATTATTCGATAACATTTTTAAATAAGAATTTAAAATCTAAAGAGTTAATAATATACAACCTTATCATAATAAAGATAGATTAAAAAAATAATATTATTTCAAAACATTATACATTTTCTATATTTTATTAATTAATTAATTATTTTTACTAAAAAATCATGACTTGTTTGGTTGAATGAAATAGTTATTCTATTACTGATGTATTCTAAATGAATAATATGCGGAATAGGTAAAAAAAATTATTATTATTATTATTATTATTGTTGTTGTTATTATTATTAATTTTATTATTATTATTATTATTGCTGTTATGATTATTAATTTTCTTATTATTATTATTATTGTTGTTGTTGTTATATTATTAATTTTCTTATTATTATTATTATTGTTGTTGTTGTTATATTATTAATTTTCTTATTATTATTATTATGGATTCATTCAAAAAATTTTGAACTTTGTGATCCAAATTTTATTTAAATAGGCTTGATATGCTGAATCAGTCATTGGTTATCAATACTGACCCGACTTTTGCACAGCCATTGTTGACTAATAGTCTCTATAAAGAATGTTACAATATAGATATTGTTTGGAAAACACCTTCAGTTATTGATGAAATGTTTTCAATTAAAGTTGTTAAAACCTGGATTGGTTAATGATATATAAGGTTGATAATGGATTGAATGTAATTCAGTTTGAAATTTGATTTATTTAATTTTTATTTAATAAAATAATATTATTTTTAATTAATTAATTAAAAAAACAGTTCATCCAATTCAATATTTTTAAATTCAAAGTCGACTTAAAACTTAATTAACTTCAAATAACCCAAACTGTCTCCATCAATTCATCATTGATGTTTGTTTCTGATTAAGTGGTTAGTTGCCTAAACCAATAATTTAGGAAGACCGTTTAGTCTCTACCAATAAATACTTCAAGTTTAGTAGGCCTAATTTCTAACACTACCTCTTTTAATTCAAGTTTGGGAGTATCACTATAATTGTACCATAATATCAAGAGGCTGAGGATCCAAACTTTAATATGATTCTATAAGCAATTAACTAGACAATAATTTTCAAGTTACTCTAACGTTAATACGATAATTTTATTTTTTAATTCTTTCTAAAATACATTTGTTTGTTTTTAAAACATAAATTATTGTTTAAAAATATTTAAAAATTTTCTATATTAATATTATAAAATGATAATTTTAAAAATTCAGACTACTAAATCTTATAAAGCGAAATCTAAACTTATGAGATTCAGTGTTCTAAATTAATACGTTAATATTATAAAAATAAACAATTAATTTTAAAAAAAAGCCGCGTAAATTCTTTTCCTTGTTATTTTATTAGTACTTTTTAAATTAAAAAAACCTAATTTCTTTTTTTTTCTTTGCCGGACAGCGCAACCCTCACTCCCACAACACTCGCACAACGCCGCAACACTCTTCCACCCCTACACTAACGCAACATTCTCTTTCCCACATATTCCATTGTTCCACAGCTCCCTGCCTACACCTGTAACCATTGGCCCTTTGTCTGCCTTCCCATAGCAAGCTGAGTGCAGAGTCTCCGGAGAATCAGAATTATTTGGGGGGCTTCAACAACCCAATCAGCAAGTTAGAGCAATGTTTCATCGGCAGATTTTTCCCCGACAAAGAACCCTACTCCTGAGAGGCAGAAAAGCATAATTCAAACCAGATGTATGAGCATGGGAGGCCAAAATCTCATCCCAACTTTGTACACCCAAGTCAACAATTCGGTCAAACAAAACTTGGAAACGCTGACTTGGAAACTCGGAGCGTTTCCAAGCAGATATTGCAACCTGTATATTGGGGTTTATACGATATCAGATATTAAAAGAAATTAAAAACCTTATCGATTCAAGCAGATATTGTAACCTGTATTATCAAGAGAGCAAAGACAATACCTTTTCGGCCTCACCTTGTTTCCAAATTGTCGTACAACGCTTTCCGTGTGTATAGCTGTCTTTAGTTGTTGGGAAGCATCTGGTAATTGGTTTCTCTACATTTATAATAATTACTACCATTGTTGTTTCTGTCAAGGGGACAACTTTCAATTCTTAACCACCCGAATGAATTTTGGTGTTTGGAAAATTATAGGTGTGAAATGATTAGGGGGTGAGTTCGAGGCAATGGAGTGGTTGAGGAAAAATACGAGCACTGGAAGAAAACTGGTGGTTTAAAGTGTGGGTTACAATTGCCGAGGTACTGTTGTTGGTGGATTGAATGGATTCATCAACGTTCAATTTTGATGAGAGATTTTCAATCTTACAAGAAAAAGCATACCTGGGTTCTTGGGTACCTCCGACTCCAGAGAAGTTGGTTCCAATGAGATCGGTTTCAACCCCAGTTGGTATGCCTGGAAGCCAATTGGGAGGGGTGAACTGGGAAGAATCAACTATCTTGCCGGGAGGTTTCGTGGAGTTGTTGAATTTTGGTAGTGCGGATGAGAATTACAACCAAATTGATCATACAGTTTGGCACAATGGATACAACCCGAGTTTGGTCGCGAGTAACGACATCGCAGATCACATAACAAAACCGTTCACTAGAGCTTTGTTAGATGACAATGCAGGTTGGAGCAATGTTTCATTGGCAGATTTTTTCTCGACGAAGAATCCTACTCCTAAGAGGCAGAAAAGCATAACTCCAACCAGAAGTATGAGCATGGAAGGCCAAAATCTCATCCCAAGTTTGTACTCCCAAGTCAACAATTCGGTCAAACAAAACTTGGAAACTCGGAGTTCAACTTCAAAAAGAAAGAGTGAATGTGATGGCTCATACCTGAGACCAAGCAGTAAGCAACTGAGACTTTTAGCTTTTTCATACTAATATACTGCTTCTCAGTGAATAGCTTTGCTGTGAACCTGGAATTTGCATTTTCTACGTTTAAGTACACATGTTCTATGTACACTTCCATTATTATTATAAGCAAATTAGATCCCACGCATGTCTTCAGCCTCATACTAGCTTCATCAAATTGTGATCTACACTTACAGTTCAATTACAATTCTAGCATAAAACGTCCCCTTCCTGCTAACTTTCATCACATCTTGATGCACAGAAAAGTATGCTAGCTATTAACGGGGTAGTTTGCTATAACTTACTACTATAACAACTGATGTGCTACTTTGCTATAACTTAGTAAAATCCAGACTCACTGATGTGCTAAGACCATAATAAAATCTTAGCTGTTGAGCCACATATAGTTTACAAGTGGGAGTTGTTCTTTAATTACCTTTCCTTTTTCTACGTTTTACTTGCCAAGACCATTTTATGAAGGGAATTAGTTCCATGACCTTGTTGCCATTCACATTCTCGTGTAATATTATAATTTCATTCCTGATAATGGCTGTACTTACTGCAGATGAATTTGCCAAACAGTCCCATTTCAATTATGATCTAAACACACCACCAAGATTAGAGGCTGGAGAAGTACCTCATTTTCCTTTTGCCCTTCAGTTGAAAGAACTGACATCAAGTCAGTCAAATAAGTTGACATATCAATCTCGTATAGCAGCAAATTTCCTGTTAGAAAAGGAGTTGAGCAAAGAAAAAGATGAGCAACACAATGCAGTCATAGCCATAAACAGTGTAGCTAATCTCAATTGTGATGAGCTTTCATATACTGTATTGGATTCATCTGCTATTGTGTCTGCTCCATTTGAAAAGCCTAAAGATTCTGACCAAGGATTTGACCAAAATATAACTCCTGAAGGAAAAAAACCAAAAAGGAGAAAGCACAGGCCAAAGGTCATTGTGGAAGGCAAACCAAAGAGAATTCCACGGGCACAAACCACAAAGATCACTAAATCCAAGGAAAGATCAAGTAAAAGAACAAATGTATCAAGGAAAGGTCAGAAAGAAACAGCGACACTATATTCACATTCCATGGAAGAGGTTACAGTTTCCAATGCAGAAATCACTTTAAGGTCTTGTAGAAAAGCATTAAATTTCAACTTAGAAAATGCCAGTGATGAAAGAGAGAACAAGAAGGCGGGTGAGAAAGAGACTGAACTTAATTTGAGAAGTACAGAATCTCAAGCTGCACAATCAAGCAGTAGAAGCAACAATATTGGCAGAATAAAGTCAAAATTGCAGATTGACAATCACAGTAGGCTATTGGCAGAGCAAGTAGGAGGTATGAGCAATAACATCCTTTCTATGAATCTAATACCACATGATCCCCTATCAATTTCAAGAAAACAAGCAGCTATAGTTCAAGTAGCTCAAACAAAAGATGTGCAAACGGAGATTCCAACTACCAATGCAAGAGAGAGGGTTATGGGTGTGCATCAATTTTTTCATTCTGAAATAACTGGACATATTGTTGAACCAAGGAAAAGAGATTGTAAAATCCCTGATAAGATCAGACAACTGACTTCTCCGAGTACACACCAACCAATGCCAAATGTTTCAACATATACAATTGATGGAAGTAGACCCATGATAACAGAAAGCTACAATAAGCAAAGAGAATCTTGTACTCCAAATACTGTGGACTCTTCAATCCTGTACCAACAACCATATCAGGCAAGTTATGGCCAACACAGTAGCAATCCCCATGCCGGCTTCCCAGAAACTTACAAGAAAAGGAAATTGGAAACAGAAAAGCAAACATGGATAACCAGCATACATCAGTTTGAGGCTGGTGAAGATGTAGCAAAAAGAATCATCATGAATAATTTCAACGAAACTGCATCTAGATCACAAAAAGACCATGAAGTATCTGATAACAGTCAGAAGAGACGGAATGATAGACTCAAGCCAAGCACCAGTGAACAATACACTCAGTTGATGTCTTCACATGATATGTTAAAGCAACCTGTTCTTCTCGAAGGCCATTTATGTATTGAAAGTGTAGGAGAGATCAACAGATCAAACAATATGGTTGATTCATCCTCCTCAAACACTAAAGGAAATTGTGCTATGCACCCAGCAACTCCTCCTAAAACAACCACCACACCCAGAGGTAGACCAAAAAGCAGAAGTTGTAACCAGTACACCAGTAGAGAACAAACAACTTCAGGACCTTCTCCGTTTAATCCTTCAGAGGAGGGTAGGGTACAAGGTCAGAAGAATGTACTCAACAATCATTGTCAGTCACATGTACCAAAGAGAGGTATCTTGCAGATTAGCAAATCTGTTACTCAAACTGTCGCTCTTGTAATATATGAACAGTAACTGATTTTCATTTTTTGCGCAGGACGACCTTCAAAACATGACCCCATTCTTACAATTGAGGGAATTACATCTCTAATAGACGGTCTCAATCTCAATGAAAGAAGCAATCACGAAACCCAAGATCAAAAAACACTGGTGCCATACAAAGGAGATGGAACAATTGTTCCATATGTTGCCTTTGAACTAATCAAGAGGCATAAACCAAGGCCTAAAGTAGATCTTGACCCAGAAACAGACCGCGTATGGAAACTCTTAATGTGGGAAGAAGAAAGTGGAGGACCTGAAGAAATTGATAAAGAAAAAGAGAAGTGGTGGGAGGAAGAAAGGAGAGTTTTCCGTGGACGAGTTGATTCATTCATTGCAAGAATGCACCTTGTACAAGGTAAACTTCCTTATACATGTACCCCAAGACAATAGGGTAATTAAGATTCCAAACTTTGCAATTGAATTTGTAGGGTAGATTTATTTTCTTTCTTTTTTAGTTCCTTTCAACATATCCAAGCTATCATAATGTGAACTAACAGTTATGTGTAAAGCTTATTGGACACTATCTAAATGAATGCTAGCCTCAGGAACTGTCATCATTGAAAGAACATACCAAAAGCTAATAGGATATACTTTTCATAAATTGCTAATCCTATCTCGAATGACAGCCAAATAAAAGATTTGTCACGTATCTACCAAATAATAAGCAAGTTAAAATTTCTTTGCACTATTCTTTACAAGCCAAAAGATACTCTTTCACACTAATGTCTACTTAAAACAGCTGTGAGAAGTTTTGTTCCTTCCAAATACAGCCAACATGAAAATCAGGATTTCCTCACTTGAAGTTTTTAATAAGAATGCATTGAAATAGACTTATGATCGCACTTCGAAAATTACAAAGACACTCACCTAAGTCAGATGAGTATATTAACACTCTTTGCAGGAGATAGACGCTTCTCAAAATGGAAAGGATCAGTTGTGGACTCAGTTATTGGAGTATTCCTTACTCAGAATGTTTCAGATCATCTTTCCAGGTAATCAAGGTTAATTTCAAATTCAGACAATCCAAAAACATGTCTTTGCATGAGTTGAAAGTTTTTCAGTTACTTTCCCATTCTGCAGCTCTGCCTTTATGTCACTAGCTGCACAATTTCCTCTGAGGTCAAGTAGAACCACAATTTATGACATGAATGGAACTAACAAATCGGTTGAAGATCCAAATGTCTGCATACTTGAACCAAGCAACAGTATCCAACAGTCAAAACAATTGAGTTATCCTTTCTCCAGCCATAGCTCTGTGATGTGCAATAAATCAATACAAAACCAACACACCTCTGAGATGTCAAGGATTAAAAGCAAAGGCATAATGGATACACTCGATAACAGTGTTGAGGACAACGCCCTATCATCATCTTATTCCCTAGACTCCTCAGTTGGCCAAGCCCGTCAACAAGTCAGATTTCACAGAGGCTCCAACACAGAGAAAGATGATCCTACTAACAGGTATAAAACCAATAGTCACGGTTCATATATAATAGATCCTCTGCAAACAGAGAGCACCTGCTTGAATAAAGAATTTGGCAGTTGGGTCAATGGAAGCTTACTCTTTGAGGTTGAACCTAGTTATGTACCTGAACAACGGGAAAATTTCCATCAGATTCAGAAATATCTCAAACAGAAAGAAATAGAAAGCTTGAAAGGCCTTCTAAAAGACAGTTATAACCAGGTGCAATTAGTTTCTTCAAGCACTCATTGGCCGCAGACAAGAGCAAAGAAAGACATGCTGAAAACAGCACGCTTTGAATTTTATGGTGAAGAAAGCTTATCTTCTTGGCCTCCAACATTTTCTGGCTTCAGCGAGGAGAAATATATAGGCTTCACAAACCATAAGCTTGGACAAGTGGCAGAGAGTATGCATGCAACCCCATATCAACAATGTAGGCCATCAGGATATCAACAAGCTTCAGTGTTGGACCAACATGTTTATACGTTTGATCTCAATGATCAACCAGTTGACAGAAACATGCCTTACAGACCAGCAAGCACACAAGTCAACAAGTTGGTAAATCCTGAAGCACAGGTGGCAAACAAGAAAACCTTGTACCACACACCAAATATGAACAGGCTGATTGAGGAAGCAATCACTTCCGTTGAACAGCATACACAGGTAGAAAGTACAATGGTCAACCCAAAATCAAAGGAGCACGTAAACAATGAGATAAACCCAGAGGTAGATGCAAGTAACAATAAAGTAAGAAGACAAAAGGATGGTGGAGCGGAAAAGGATAGTGTTGACTGGGACAGACTGCGTAAGCAAGCGGAAATAAATTATCAGAAAAAAGAAAGAAGCAATGATACAATGGATTCCTTGGACTATGAAGCACTGAGATCAGCCAGCGTTGATGAGATTTCTAAAGTAATTAAAAAAAGGGGGATGAACAATATGCTAGCCCAGAGGATCAAGGTAATTAAGGGACAATACTCCCAGTTTAATTGACACTTTGATCTTACCATACTATTCCCTAAGAGTTTCTTTACAGCACTTCAACCTTGGTTGATGTTGCAGGACTTCCTCAACCGAGTGGTACAAGACCATGGGAGCATTGATCTGGAATGGTTAAGATACGTCCCACCAGAAAAAGTAAAGTAAGTCTTTTTAAATACTGGCCAGAGAAAATCGTACTCACTGCGTTTATTATTGAAGAAATGCTTCATTGACAAACAAGGACATTTCTTTATTTTTACAGATATTTGAGTATCAGCTAGAGATTAGCAGCAATAAACACTTTGAATGTTTTCTTATCTCTGTAATCATTACTCTGCAGGAATTACCTGCTCAGTATAAGGGGACTGGGACTGAAAAGTGTGGAGTGTGTGAGGCTACTAACACTTCACCATCTTGCCTTCCCGGTTTGTTCTCA
Organism: Erythroxylum panamense; assembly: GCA_027123425.1. NCBI lineage: Eukaryota > Viridiplantae > Streptophyta > Magnoliopsida > Malpighiales > Erythroxylaceae > Erythroxylum > Erythroxylum panamense. Next base: position 32,421,250 of record JAOTIZ010000003.1, on the reverse strand, counting down.
TTTTAACTACAGATTGTTTATGACTTGCATGATCTTGAAATAGTATCACCAACTCTAGACCATGAAAGCATAACAAAACTAACAATCTATGTAACAAATTGTTGTGAAGGTTGACACAAATGTTGGGCGGATAGCAGTTCGATTAGGTTGGGTCCCCCTTCAACCATTGCCAGAGTCACTACAGTTACACCTCCTAGAACTGTAAGTACTTGTTGCTGACTCAGACTACATTTTCATCAGTTAATTCAGATGCTAACTGCACTCTCTCCAGGTACCCAGTGCTCGAATCCATTCAGAAGTATTTGTGGCCAAGATTGTGCAAACTTGATCAGCAAACTCTGTAAGCCCATAAACATCTTCAACTTTGTTTGTTCATCAGAAGTAGTTATTCTAAGCATCAAAATCTTCTTTAAGACATTCAGCTAAACAATCTCCCTTTGCCTTGTGTTATATTAAAGGTATGAATTACATTACCAGATGATCACATTTGGAAAGGTATATTCACTTGTAACATATTCTACACGACTACTTGAAGATTTGGAGCAAAAGCTTCAAAAAGTATTGATGCATCCTAGCTTTGACATTTTAGGTATTTTGCACAAAGAATAAACCAAACTGCAATGCATGCCCTATGAGAGCAGAGTGCCGACATTTTGCAAGTGCCTTTGCAAGGTCAGTATAAGCACATACTATCAAAAAGCCATCATCACACAGAACAGAGATGCTTGCCTAATTGAGAAGAAAATTAATTGTTCACTTTAAACTCAAACAAATTTTGTGGAACCACATAACTGGAAAGATCCATATTCAAATCTTCTCTTTTAGCAATCATTTGCAAAAACTGACATACAAGAGTTTCATCACAATACTACTAGTTCGAGAAAGAAAGTGATCCAAACATATTTATCAGTTCGGCTATTCATCACGCTTTCTCCATAACTCCCCAAGTTTTTTAAAGAAGTTGGTCAATATATGATTGCTTGATCATTTAACTGAAGAACATAGGGCAGTTATGTCATTGTGGTGGATTAATAACCCAAGAAGTCAACAAATGAGATAAATGGCAGAAAATCAGATATAAGAAACCTCAACTCGAAACCATTTCAATCAATTTCTATAGCTTAAGTGTGAACCTCTTTCATGTGCACCTTGTTTAATGCAGTTCGAGGCTTGCTCTGCCTGTTCCAGAAGAAAATAGCTTGATAACTTTGAGTGAACTCTGTAAGGATGAAAGAAGTCCTAGCATAGCTTCTAATCCATTGCCCTTGCCACCATCAATGGCAAATTCACTTACAACAGCAAAATTGGTGGTTAACAATTGCATACCTATTGTGGAGGAACCATCAACACCAGAACAAGAGCACACAGAAGTGATAGAGAGCGATATGGAGGATATGTTCAGTGAGGATCCCAATGAAATACCCACAATAAAACTTAACATGGAAGAGTTCACTGAGAATCTGCAGAATTTTATGGAAGCAAACATGAAACTCCAAGAAGTTGACATGTCAAAGGCTTTGGTTGCTTTGAACCCAAGAGCTGCTTCCATCCCTACACCAAAATTGAAGAATGTCAGCCAATTACGAACGGAGCACCAAGTGTAAGTACAAAGTCACTACATTCACAGAATGATTCACTGCAAACGACTTAGATAGCTTGTGCCAAACCTTGTTTCCCAAACTAAATGTGCTTAACTGAAATCACCTCAGTTAGATTACTAACCCGTTGATTATTCCATCCATATTAGTTCACAGCTTTTCTTACGAGCATGTAATTAACTTAAATTAAAGTAGTATATCACTTGAAAAAAGAAAATCAATGTGCTGCTTCAGAAGCAGATACTAAGGAACAGAAAATGTGAAAATCATTCATATACCAAACTGAAGGATACATATCATAACAATGAATAAAGTCCATATCAAAAAGTTAACGGAGGGGTTGTGAAAATAGATTATAAACTGAATTCCTTAAATGAATTGTCTAATACCTGTCTTCTCTAATGTGATACAGCTATGAACTACCAGATTCACATCCTCTACTAAAAGGGGTTTGTATTCTTTTATCATCTAACATTCAATTCTTATTTCATCACCCACTTCATCTAATGGCCACTTCATGATATTTGCAGATTGATAAAAAGGAACCCGATGATCCTAGTCCATTCCTTCTTGCAATATGGGCACCAGGTAAGTATCAGAATAGTATGTATCTAAAGAATGGAGCTTTTAAAATAATTTCAACAAAAGTTCCAAATTTTTTATGGTTTTTCATAAGGTTTTCCTCTTCTCCTAAAGGACTCTCAACAGAAACAAGACAAATTATTCCAATGTTAACCAAATGAAACTCTTAAGCACCCATTTTGTACTAGACTAGTGTTTCAATTGTAGATTGCAGTTTGCAGGCTTGTTATTATCATGTTGAGAATAAAGCAACGCTAGTAAAAAGACTAAAAGTTTGTACTCTTGCTGTAAAACTACTAAGCACAATTTATTGCTAGGTGAAACTGCAAATTCAATTGAACCACTTGCTAGAAGATGTCAGTCCCAAGAACCAGGTAAAATTTGCAATGAGAAAACATGCCTATTGTGCAGCAGTATCAGTGAAGCTAACTCACAAACAGTCAGAGGAACCATTCTAGTAAGGAAAATTAGTTCAAATATTCGTAGCATTATAACTAATTGTTTGCTTGGTTAGTGATATTTAAAATGACTTCATATGCAGATACCTTGCAGAACAGCAATGAAAGGGAGTTTTCCACTTAATGGCACATATTTTCAAGTGAATGAGGCAAGTTTTTCAAATGATAATAAAGATTTGAATAATGTTACAGAAATAGACATGAAATATGACATTGAAAGAGCGTGAGAATCATACATATTTACTGCAAATGGCATTAGAATGAATGTGAATGAAATTTTTACATTTGAAAAGTAAATCATAATCTGAACGTTGACGAGATGTCATCACATTAATAGCTATTAAGATGCAGGTATTTGCTGATCATGAATCAAGTATCAATCCAATTGATGTTCCAAGAGCATGGATATGGAATTTACCAAGACGAACAGTGTACTTTGGCACATCTGTACCAACTATTTTCAAAGGTAAAACAGAAACTGAGATTTTTTGCACTTCAAAATCCCAAACAAACTGTAAATGTAAATGCTCACAAGGTATAGTTGTTTTGATAGGGCTATCAACAGAACAAATTCAGCACTGCTTTTGGAAAGGTATGCAATTAGACTTTTAGCATATCCCAGATTCTAAAGTCTGATCACATTCTGATGTATCACTGAGCACATGCTTATACAAAAGCAATTATGCAATGAGATCATTTTTACTGCAAAGAATTTTAGGCTATGTCACAGCTTGCAGTTTAATTTTCACAAATTGTCTTTGAACTTTTTTACTATTTTAAAATGAGTTGGGGACTAAGAGAGAGATTGTGTTCTTAGATAAAGAATTGCATATAGATTTAAATAATTTGCAGCAGTAAGCTTTCTACTATAACAATATGTTACAGTTTGAAAAAATTCAATCAAATGTTAGAAATCAATATGCCAAGTAGTGGGGATATAAAATCCAACTCTGATTTGTGTGGAATACTATCCTAATTTGCAAGCAATTAACTTATACGAGAGAAGGAAAAAAGAAGTTATGGGCTGGAGATATTGAAAAGACACAAGGAAATGGAGTTAAAGCTTGGATCAGGCAATAGTGTTTTTGAATATATTATGACAAATTTCGTACCTTACTCAAGCCACACACATGTTATGGCCATTCAAGAATGCTCTGATTTTGTTATCCTGGGTAATCGTTTTTGCAGGATTTGTGTGTGTCAGGGGGTTTGAACAGAAAACAAGAGCACCCAGACCTCTTGTGGCCAGACTGCATTTTCCAGCCAGTAAATTGGCCAAAACAAAGAATGATAAGTTATAGCAGTCCAAGATGCAGAGAAAATTAACCAAAAAGTTCTAACCAACATATTTTAATTTGACTGGTTTCAGTCTAACATGATAAACGCTTGTCAGAATACAACCCGGCGGAAAGATACTTCAAGTAAACTGAGGTGTACCATAGCAAGTAAAATGTAACTTATAAATTTATATTTATGATGAGTTTCTAATTCATGATCAAGAACAGCCATTCTTAAAAAAAGAACAGCCAATGGGCAATAAGATTTCTATTTTGTTTCATTTGATTATGAGCTAGAATTAAATCTGACCATAGTTAGCATGATGTCAATAGCAGAGATAACTTAATCCATCTGCAGTGATATGATTAAAGGATAACATCATCTACCAAGAGAGGGATTCTAAAAGCAGATAGCACTTTCTCCATCTATGCAGATACAATTAAACAAGGAGCAAGCTACCAAATTACAATCAGGGTTCTATCCCTCTACATGCGGCCTGAGCCCAACCTGAAGCCCAGTCAAGTAACTTGAGCTAGGCAAGACCACCCCCAAACTCAAAACTAGCTTGAAACTCAGTCAACTTGAACTTGGTCCATTAACTTTGAGTCAGGCAAAACCGAATCAAAAATGCCAGCCTAGTAACAATGAAGTGGCTCAAATAACCAGAAACAAGAATCCTATGGTCAAATGATTAAACATTTTTTATAATCAATCACTTGACAGAATTCTATGGTAATAATAGAAGGCAAGATAGCTGAAATTACAAGTACAACATTACAGCATCAATGCACGTAAAACTTGGATCTAAGATACATTTCGTGTAAACTCTCTAAAACAATGGTAAACACTCCACTGAAATGTTGAAAGCACAAAAGGCAAGAAGCCAATTATTCATCTTAAATGACAAGAGAGGAATGGGGAATCTTTAATTGAAGATCTCTGCATGACTGCATATGAACGGGTTTGCTTGAATGAAAAAAATAAAATACATAAAATGGCTATTATAGCAACTTCACTTGCTCATTTAAATTATTTCTTAACTGCTTCCAACAGCAAATTTAAATTCATGGTCACCATAAAACTCAAGAAGCACCTTAAATCTCTTGCTTTGTCAAGTTCCATTCTCTTATTTATTTCTTAGATACAAAGATGTCCATGAAAGGTACTTCACAATATATGTTGCACAACAGAGTAAGAAGGTAAATATAATCACACCAGAGAAGAAAAAAAAACTCTTTAACTACCTGAACATTTTTTAACTGGTAAATCACCAATCTGATGCAGATAAAGTTCATTATCAGCTTCCTCATCATTGTTGTCTTCATTATTTTCATCATCTTCTCCATCTGTGGTCGTAAATCTTTTTGTTTCATCCATTATTGCCAGCTGCTAAATGCAAACAAAAAAGATCACTGTCATTAACTCATAATTTAGGATTAGAAACGAATTAACATGAGCCCAAGGCAACACCATTGTCTTCATCAAAAACATTAATAAGAACACGTCCACGTTAATGGTTTTGTTTAACCATAGTGAATTATTTTCAGCATAAGATTCTTCTATTTTGAACACATGCTTCCTAACTGAAACTTCCAATGCTAACAGAAGCTATCCTGCACACCTATGAATCAAAGAGAGTTGTACCAAAACCTTTGTAAATCATACGTAAGCAATGTGTGCGCATCAGCACTCTAAAGTTCCAAAAGGAAAAAGGCACCAGCATACTTTACCAAAAGACTATAAACAAATACATTCTTAAATGGAAGACATCCTGGGAAGCAATAGCAGAACCTAAATTTCCAAGTTCAGAAATTACATTTGCATTGAACATATCATGTACTTGTCGAGTTTAAATGCCTCGTTAAGTGAGTCGTTGCCTTAAAAGAAATGCCAAAAGGGGATACAAAATTAAAATGCTTTACAAAGTTCTCACTGGAATTGATGCTTCTCAAAACAAAATCCATTGTACGATGTGATTAATTGAAGTCCAATAAAGCAGATGGAAAATAGGGAATAGTCATTTCTGTTGCTTATCAATATTCAATTGCCAAAGAAACAAGATATTAAAATATCAATTGTAAATATACAAATTAAAGATAAATTTAGCATGGGTAAAAGTTGACAATAAATATCTGAAATATTCACTAAAAGCAGTATCGATGCTTCTTGACAGCAATCCTTAAAGTTACCAATACATCACAAGCTGATATGAACAAAAAAGTCCATCATCAACAATCATTAATTCACAGAAAAAATGTTCAGATACTTCTTAAAACAAAATCCATTGAACAATGTGATTAATTGAAGTTCAATAAAGCAGATGGAAAATATGGAATTGTCATTTCTGTTGCTTATCAATATTCAATTGCCAAGGAAACAAGATATTAAAACATCAATTGTAACTATACAAATTAAAGATAAATTTAGCATGGGTAGAAGTTGACAATAAATATCTGAAATATTCACTAAAAGCAGTATCGATGCTTCTCGACCGCAATCCTTAAACTCACCAATACATCACAAGCTGATATGAAGAAAAAAGTCCATCATCGACAATCATTAATTCACAGAAGAAAAAATTTTCAGATCGTCTAACTTTACAAGAAAGATCTGTAAACATAATAGTGAGAAACCTGCATGATACCATACTTAACCCTAGACCTCCCATTCTTCCGATTAGCTCCGGTTATCAAAAATTGAATAGGTATACCAATTTAGTGTTTGAAAAATAACTCCCATTAAGATCCATCAATCAAGAAACAAACAACAAGAGATACAAGCAAGATACTTAATTAGCCAAAAACATGACAAAATCAGAACACAAGAATATTTCTCGTGTGCTTACAGAATGATAATCTCTACTAGATAGCGAATCCGCAGTTTTCTCCAACCTATCTTCGACCAAACAACAGAGACATCAATTAATACTCTCTTTTAACAATCACATCGCTCCCCTCGAGTTGCTCAATTTTCCTCTAGATTCTAAGCAAGCAAACAAACAATCACAGACGCAAGACTCAACGGAACATCCAAAAGCGCAATCAAAAACCGGAGTGAAGAGTAAGTAAGGACTGGGGAGAACCTCCGGTAAAAGGCAAGTCCAGCGAAGAGTTCCCTCTGCAAGAACACAGAAGCCGGCTGGGACGCGCGTGTACAAATGCGAGTGATTTTTAATTTGCCATCTCTAATATAATATAGGAATGCGAGCCTGTGTGAGGCGCCTTAAGAGAGAGAGAGTGATTCAATGTTAGATTTTTTTAGACATTTGGCGCCTTTTGCTCTCCCTCACTTTATTGTTTTGAAAGATCGGTTTGGTGTGACTCCGGTGCACGGGATTTCCGTGTGACTGCGATCTTATAAGCACAAGTATACTCCACATATTGTTTTTAGGTGATGATTTAATAATAAACATTTTAATCATTTTCAAGGGAGAGAAATTATAAGCTTTAAAAAAATTACTTAATTAATTTTTTAATACATACTGGTAGGGTCGGTCGTGCTGGGCCCGAACCCAGTCATAAGGAACCATGAGTCGATCGGTCCATCCTTCAAGGATTGGTCTCACGCCTATTGGCTAAGCAAGACCCAGGCCCAGGGTCAGATATATACAGTCCACTTGCAGACTAAAACCTCTCATGCAGAAATAAAAGTCTGCGTAAAGACTTAAACCTAGCGTTCATCCCATATATAAGGTATGATTTTTTCACGAGAGAGGTACGCAACTCATAACCCTAGTTTTCTCTGCTCAAAGCGATCCTACCTTCACCAAAAGACTAACTTGAGCGTCGGAGGGGCCTATCGGAAAACAACCCCCGACGTGCCTTCCTTGTTGTGCAGGAACCTTCAAGCCGGAGCTAACCAACCTCATGGATCCAAATGGCAACGTGCAGCCTCGTCAGAATCAAGCTGAACCAAATAATAATAATAATAATATCATTTTAAGAATTAATCAATTCGATTTTGAGTCGACTTCTTAATCTTCAATCCATCAATTATTAGGAACACATTCATTCTACGGGATGTGTAAATAAAAATAAAAATCTCAAATTTGTCTTCTTATCATTGAAATTTACTATAAAGAAATTGACAAAAGGAAGCCTTGGACTGGCACACATGTGGAGGAAAATTTAATGTTTCGAAGGAATTTTCAAACTGACAGCAGATGTAACACACACAAACTAAAAGAAGCCACTTATCTAGAATATGATGACCCAATTCAATTAACCCATCAAATTTAGAGATGTCAAATTATTATTTTTACTCTTTTTCCAGAGTCATAATAATAATGACTCAGTCAATATCTCCATCACACCAGTAAAACAGTGTTCTCTCTATGTCTCTTAGTTACATGGTTATAATAAATGACCAAACCCTACCGTCAGAGAGACGAAAAGAAGAATCAAAATAGGTGTCGGTTTTATGACTTTTGTAGATGAATCTATAAAGTCGGTATTTTAATGTCATCCAACTTAAAGTTAACGGACAAATCTTGAATTTATCGGGTTTTGAATTTTATGTTTGAAGAATGGTACCCAAAACATAGGTATTGTACGAGTCACGAATGCTATCCAGTACCAGTACCTGAAATATATATCATTTTAAGAATTAATCAATTCGATTTTGAGTCGACTTCTTAATCTTCAATCCATCAATTGTTAGGAACACATTCAATCAACGGGATGTTTACGTAAAAATCAAAATTTGAAATTTGTCTTCTTATCATGGAAATTTACTACAAGTAAATTGACAATAAGAAGCGATGGACACAAATTTTCAACGTGATGGGACACAAACTAAAAGAAGCCACTTATCTTCAATATGATGACTCAATTCAATTAAACCTGTAAAATTTGGAAATGTCAAAATTATTATTTTTACTCTTCTTCGATAGTTATTATAATAATGACTCAGTCAATATCTACATCACACCAGTCAAACAATGTTCTCTCTATTTATTTTAGTTCCGTGTAAAAAGAAGAATCAAGGTAGGTGTAGGTTTTATGACTTTTGTAGATGACCCTCATTAACTTAGTTGCAATTTCTGTTTTTTTGTGTGTTTTAGGTTGCTTATTTCTGCTCTGGCTTGTAATTGTATTGCACTTTTGTTGTGTCATGTGTGTTTTGTGAATAGTTTATAAAATATGCATAAGACAATTTGGAATTGAAAGTTGAAATTTGTTGTGTGAATTGTGTATAGTTAAATGACTTTTAGGCATTGTGAATTTATGGAAAAATGAGAATAAAATAATATTGTATGTGAACTATGGAAGACATTTAGATATTGTGCATTGTATATAATTCAAGAATATGTCATATTATTTGTTATTTTAATAATTATAAAAATGAGATCATATTTATTTCATTAAATTGTTAATTAATTTATATGAAATATACAATTTACTAACTATTGTTTGTATATAAAAGGTATTTAAAATATGATTAATTATTTAAATATAAGATTTAATATGTAATTAAATCATTTAATATATGTAATTAAGTTAAGAAAAATTAAATGTTTGCATTTTTATATTTGTTATTATTGTCATTAGGAATAAAATTACAAATATTAATCTTATCTTATATGTAACAAATACACACTCAACATCTTATTTTATAGGTAGTTAAATACATAGTAGAAAATAATATGTGAATTTATGAGAAAATATTCACTAGTTTATTCAATATAATGTGAAATTGTAAATTTTTAAATAATTTTTGCAGTGTGTATTATCGTAAAAAAGATCATTTTTACAATATGTGTTATCACAAAGAAAGATGTAAGATAGAGTCTATCAAGAATGATATGCTTATAATTAAATATTGAATTTTTATAGTTATGTAATGATATTATATACAAAAATTGTATTTCTAAATATGAATTTATTAATTTAATTTTGAGACACATCTTCATTTACTTTTGTAGATAAATGAAAGGGAGTTCAAGTATTCTTAATTATTCAGTTGTTCCAGGAAGATTTGATGATTCATCTTAGGCTCATGCTATATTGGGTATTGGAATGAAGAATCATACTATCTTTGTATATTGCAACAAACATTTGAAAGGCAGGGGAATCACTATATTAAAGAAGTATTTAGCTGAGGTCAAAGGTAAAGTAGAGCCTTATAAAAAAATGAGTCATGACATAAAATAACAAATGAAGACTTTACTTAATGAGCATCATTATGAAAAAGATAGAAGATAAAGGCTAAATCATGAAATTGGTCGTGGAAGTTTTTTTTTCCGATGGTCAAGATAATAGTAGGGATGTTGAAGGTAGTGGTATTCCTATCAAAAAGAAGGAAATGTTGATGTAAGGAAAAGAAGAAGACATGTGCTTAATTTTTTTTGCACTAAGACCAACTCCTGAAGCTAACCCTTTAATCTATAATGCCTTATGATTTAAAGAAGTGGCTTAAAATATAGATATGACAATGGCTAGATAGTGGTATGACTCAAGTGTATCATTTAATATTGCTTAGTCTTATTATTACTAGCATAAGGTGGATGTTATTGCCTCTTATTATCCAGAATATAAGGTTCCTTTAATTGATGACTATAGACTTAAACTTCTAAGTAGTTTTGTTTATACAATAAAGAGTTATTTGGATGAAAGAAGATAAGCCTATGCAACTTATACATGTTTAATCATGAGTAATGATTGGACAAATAGAAGATATGAACTCATTAACAATTTTTTAGTTTATTATGTGAAAATGGTAACTGCTGCCACCTGCAACCAAATATAAAAAGAAACCAACTTCCTACTACACAAATTAATGTAGTAGTGGAAAGTAGGGATCGTTCCCATGAGGAATTCAGACGTTAATATTTATGCAATAAAGTGGGAGTTTTAAATTATGAATTAAACTGAATTTAATTAGAATACGAAATTGAAAAATAACTAATAACAAAACAATGAGAATTTAACAATCAATAGAAACAAATCTTAGTTTTCGGTCTCCTTTATTATTGAACTTGGATTGATCATTGACACTTCTCAAATTTAATTAATTAAATTTTTATTAATTAAATCCTAGTCGCTACTTTTTTATTAAAAGAATTGAACGTCAACCTGTTTAATCTAGCGATTGATTGAATAAAATCACAAACTAGTTGTGCACCTAGCTGTAAAATCAAACAATCAAATAATGACCCAGAAAAATAATTAATACTTGACTAATAAATCAATTAAAATAAAGAATGAAAGTCTCACAACATTCAGACGTTGGGAATGTTAGTGACGTTGGGACTGTTTTGTTGCTCGCCCTCTTTTAGCCGCAATCTCTATTTTTCTCCTCTTTTTCATTTTTCACGCTACTCGTCTTCTCTATTTGCTATCTGTCGTCAACCCCTATTCTCCTCTCTCACCCACCCTCTACTACTCTTCTCTTCACCCACTACAAGAAATTTTAGTTTCAGTAACTATTATTAATGGTTGCTAAAAGTAAGAAAATGGTCGTTAAAAGTTATAGCAACCAAAATCGAGTTGGTCACAGGTGGTCACTATAGGGTTGTTACTAAAAGTGCTCAGTGACAAGTTATTACGTTGGTCGTTAAAAATGCATTATTAGCAACCATTTGAAATTGGTCACTAAAGATAAAATTATTAGCAACCAAATTTATACTTGCTAATGTAAAATTTCATGGTTACTGTAATGTTAGAATGGTTGTTATAATTATACATACTGTGACCAAATTATTTTTGTTGCTAAAAACTAATCTTATAGTAACCAAGTCAACGGTTACTATAGCTATTCATATTGCGACCAAATTATTTTTGTTGGTAAAAAATAATCTTATAGCAACCAAGTCAATGGTTACTATAACTATTCATACTGCGAC
>JAOTIZ010000003.1:32382715-32395493 GCA_027123425.1 Erythroxylum panamense | reverse complement strand
ACCTTCCCGCATAGCGGTCCAGTGTAGCCGTGAACTTATGGGAGTCCTTAACGGAGCTCCAATGCCACTAGCGGGCAGGCGGGCGAAGCCTTTGACAAGTGCACTTGACCCTCTTATGGGACCTAACCAAACCTACATAACAGATATTTCACACTTGGAAATCGGATTGCCCGAAGGCATATGTCTAAAACTTAGTTTTCATGTCATGTCATATTCAAACATAATGTCATTCATAAAGTCACAATGTCACAAATTCACATATCAAATTCTCAATTACTCAAACAAAAGGAATGCGAAAATTGTAACCATTTATCAAAAATCATAATTCAAACAAATTTCCATTCACATTACACATTCATCATCCAAAATTCATATGGCAATTTCACATTCATTCAAAAATAACGAAATAATCAATTGTAGACATTTCTAAAATTATTAAAAAATAATGCATTTTTCAATTGCAATAATTTATCGAATCATTTTTAAAACAATGAATTTGAAAATATTTGTCTTCTTGATTTTTCGAAAACAAAAACTATGAATTTGTATAATTAGCTTATAATTCAAATTATAAACATGGTACCCAACTCATTTCTATGCTTGGAACTTGTTCAAAGCCTCAATTTCTCCATTGCTTCTCTTAATTTCCTCATCCAAGACAAAATTCCTAATTAATAAACATCCAAAATTGAGCAATTTATACCATGTAATCACCAAAATTGAGCTTAGTAAACTTAAACACATACAATATCCAAGCTATTTAAACCAAACTCTTTTCACAAATCAACCAAGTAAAATTTTCTCTTACCTTAATTCTTCACCAATTTCGGAATTTCTTAGCTTGGATGGAAGCTCTCATGCTCCTCTTCATTTTTCCCTCTTGCATCAATTTCGAAATCTCTCTTAAAATCCAAGAAAAATCAAACCCTAACCTTTTTCCTTCTTTCCCTCTTCTCCACCACCGAAACACACTCTCTCCTTTCTTCTTATTCTTTTGTTTCTTTTCTCCCTTTCAATTTCGTGCCTCACTTCTTTATATATGAAAGCCCACACTTCTTATTTACCAACTTGCCATTAATGAATGAGAAGATACCCATTTGCCCTTCCTTATAAGCCTTATAACTTAAAACCTTAAGTGTTCTTCCAATTTTACCCTTTATGCATTTCTAACACCTTAATTTAATTTAATCCAATCAACCTATGCCATATGATCTTACTCAAATTAACATGCTAATTAATTACATCAACATGCTAATTAATTCCTCAAAATCATAAAATAATCTATCAATGCCCCAAAAATTCATTTTAATTCATACTTACTTTAGGACATTTTTCTAATCATCAAATTGAAGGAATTTGCTAAAACTTCCTTCTAGAGAAATGTTCCTCATTGTTTCAATTTCATAATGACACCAAAATCATTAATTTGGTTCACTACTCCAAAAGTTATACTCCAAACATTTCGGACTATTCTTATGAGAAAACATTTTCATGCGATTTATTTCCAACCAAAAATTGACATTCTTAAACACTAAATTGAAACTCAATTCCTTCAAAACATTTGTATCCCTATTTCTCTAGTTTAATCCAAATCAAGAATCACCTCATTTGGATTACTAGAGCAAAAGTTATGACCTAAACACTTTTAGCTATTACTAATCCAAGACTGAACATTAAACCCAAATTCAATTCAGAAATTGAAAGTCTTAGAGGCTAAAATAAAATTAAATGTCTCAAGATAACTTGTAGCCCCATGTCTCTAGTTTATTTTTCAATAAGAATCAATTTAATTGGATCTCCATAGACCAAGAATTTACCAAAATACTGAACCATGTTCAGAAAATTTCCCAAATCACTTTGATTTAATCAATCATCCTCAATTTAATCTAAAAAATCCACAATTTTCCATGGAAAGATATAGGATGTCTTAGGAATCCAACGCTTCAAAAATTAAGTCAATCGGATGTCGGACGGAAAAGATATAAGCAAAAGATTAGAAAAGGGTCAGATTAGGGGAGGAAATAACCAAAAACAGAAGAAGTCAAACGGCGTCGCAGGGGGAACCAAGCGCTGGCCCGAGCGCGCGCTCGCCCTCGCGAGGGTGTTACGATCGTGACGGCCGCGAGGGAACAGTGCCCTGGCCCCTTTTTTTTCATATATATATATATATAACCAAAATTTCTAAAATTCACAACTCTTGATTCTGAACTCATATATATATAACCAAAATTTCTAAAATTCACAACTCTTGATTCTGAACTCCAAATTTGACAAATTTGGTATCAATAGAAAGATCAAAGGAAGCTCTACAACTTGCATGAAGAATGCAAAAACCAAATCCGTCTCTAAAGTGGTCAAAATCCCACTCAAACTTTCTGTCCAATATCATGTCACCCTAAACAGTCACATACTTCTAAAATTTCTATCTTTCAACTCCAAGGTCTAAAAATGTCATACTTTATATCAATGAAAAGATCAAAATGCATCCTACAACATTCATGAAGGACAAAAATTTGGCCCCTAAGGGAGTGAAAAGGCCACTCAAAGTTTCTGTCTACTAATGATCATGCCAAACAGTAACAGAAACTTCTAAAAATCATTACTTCACATTCCATGGTCCAAATTTTCCATATTTTACATCAATGGAAAGATCAAAACATAATATAAAACTTTCATGCAACACTTAAAGGTAATTTCAACCTCTAACTAGGTCAATTGTTCAATCAAAGTTTCTGCTAGAATTTGTCATCCTAAAACAACATCCAAACATCCAAATTTCATATCTTCCAAATTCCACAACCAAAAATAACATATTATACATCATTGTAAAGCTATGCAATTTCTCTATAACTTTCATGTAGACTACTTAATTCAATTCAAACCACATCAGTCTAGAATTTTTCTCAAAACACAGTACACACAAACTTACCCTTAATAGCATTTCTAAAAACAAAGCAAAATAACCTTAACTTTGAAAGAACATAACTTTCAATCCCGATATCAAAAAATGTCATACTTTAAGGCGATAGAAAGCTTTCAACAGAAGCAAAAATTTTCATGAAGATCATTTGATCAAAATCTGCCTAGATCAAGCCAGAAAAATTTACAAAGTTTCAAATCTAAATTGCCACTTTCTGCTACTATTTATCCCAAAATTTTCAGATTTTCTATTTTCCAAAATCTAACACTTTCATTATTCATTTCTTGCTTTTCAGCTCCATTTAAAGCAATTCATTCACTATTAATTCCATTTAAACTCAAAGCACCATTTTAGGCCATAATTAGTCATAAACATCGATAACAAAAGCATATTTCACCTATCTTAAACTCATATATCAATTCACATTCTTAAATTTTTTTTTCTTTGCACATGAATAATTCACCACAAATTTCTCATTTAATGACAATTTATAACTCACAATTCTAAAAAAAGTTCAGGGTCCAACATCTTGCCTTGTATCTAGGTGCTTCAACCCTTGAATTGCTCTCTTTCCTTTTGAAAACCTATTTGCAACCTACTACCTTCTATCTCTTTGGCAATAGAATAAGCTTCTAAGTCTGATTCTTTTGAAGAGACTCAATTTCTTCACCCATAGCACCAATCCATTGATCTGCGTCTGAACTTGAAATAGCTTCTTTATAGCTATTAGGCTCCTACACATCAACTATCTCTACAACTGACAAAACAAAAGCCACATGGTTTACATATCCAACAAGATTTCCATCAGCTACATTTGCATTCCTCTGTGGTTATCTGATCTGTCTCCTCTCTTAGCCTGTTGCAACATTATACAGTTGTTGTTGCTTAGGTGCATCATGAATATCAACATCTTGCACCTCCTCCACTCTTAAATTACTAGACTAAGCTAGTGGAGTTTCAATCTCAAGCTCCATTCGATCTCTAATACCGTGATCTGATCCTACTATCGTCTTCTCCTTCTGACTATCCAGTGAAGCAGACTCGTTAAATGTCACATCCCTGCTGATAATAAAATCTGGAGAATTTTGATTTGTGCACCACAACCTGTAACCTTTCACTCCACATGCATATCCTAGAAATATGCATTTCTTTTCCCTTGGCTCAAGCTTATCATCTCTTACATGAACATATGCAGGACAACTAAATATTCTTAAATTAGAGTAATCAGCAGGTGAACTGGACCATACCTCAAAAACAAATTTGAACTCAATAGTTGTAGATGGAGATCTGTTAACCAAATAGCAAGCTATATTGATTGATTTAGCCCAAAAATCTTTCCTCACATCTGAATGTGAGAGCATGCTTCGTGCTCGATCACAAAGCGTTTTGTTCATCCGTTTTGTAACACCATTCTATTGTGATGTGCCTACACAAGTGTAGTGTCTTATTATGCCATCCTTGCTGCAGAAGTCATTGAACTCGAAATTGTAAAATTCCAACCCATTATTGGTGCGAAGACGCTTCACTTTTCTTTCTGTCTGCCTTTCAACCATCGTCTTCCACTTAACAAATGTTGGAAAAGCCTCATCTTTGCTTTTCAGGAAATAGATCCATACCATTCTAGAGTAATCATCAATCAAAGTCATAAAGCACCTGACACCACTCTTTGAAGGAATTTTGTTCGGACCCCACAAATCTGAATATATGTAATCTAGCTTGTCATTGGTCTTGTGTACTGCCTTCTTGCTGAACTTCACCCTAGTCTGTTTGTCAAACACATAATGCTCACAAAAGTCTGAGGCTTCATTTTTTTACCCGTCCAGCATATTCTGCTTTCTTAAAATAGACAATCCCTTGTCACTCATGTGACCAAGACGTAAATGCCACATTGAGATTGATTCTGATCATTGCTTCCTGAAGCTATAGCGGCTTCCCCTTCAACCACACTGCCCTGAAGCAAATGCAATCTGCATTTCAGCTTACCCTTCATGAGTACTATAGAGCCTTTGCATACTTTAAGAGTTAAATTTTCTAAATGGAACTTGAACCCTTGATCATCCAGAGTCAAAATAGAAATTAGATTCCTCTTCATCTGAGGAACATGCCAACACTCAATGCTTCCAACAACACCATCAAATATTCTTAATCTGATGTAGCCAATGCCGACTACTGGTAATGGATTATTATTGCCTAAATAGACAATCCTACTCATCTATTTTTATGTAGCAAACCACTACTTGTGAGGACACATATGGAAAGTCGCACCAGAATCAAGAACCCAAGAATTTTGCCCATGACTTGAACTCACGAACAACACCTCTCCTGCACTGTCACTGTCATCAGAACCACGAGTATCAACAATAGTAGCAGAATTCTCCTTCTTCTGCCTCCCCTTCTTCTTTTTCATCTTAGGACAGTCTCTCCTAAAGTGACCCTACTGTCCTCATATGAAACAGTTTAGCTTCTTTTCTCTAGACTTCGATCTAGCTTTAGACTTTTTCTTAGAAGAATCTTCCGTCTGTGTTCTTGCCCTACTCACCAAACTCTCATCTTCTGCATTATTTTATGGAAAGTTCTTTTTCAATTCTTTAGACTTCAAAGCATTGCTGACGTCATCCTGTGAAATACTATCTTTTCCATACAACAATGCATCAACAAACGTCTCATAAGATTATGGTAATAAGCATAACACAATCAAGGCTTGATCCTCATTATTAATTACGATATCTATATTCTTATGGTCCATAATTATCGAATTGAACTCATTATGATGAGATTTAATGTGTGTACCTTCATTCATTAGAAGATTATACAACCTATTTTTTAGGTAGAGGCGGTTTGTCAACGATTTCACGGAATACAGTTCCTCCATCTTCTTCCACGCCTTCCCTGCAGAATCTTCAGCAACGATCTCGCGAAGGACGTTGTCGGTAACACTGGTGAAAATCACACTTGACGCCCTCTCTTTTAAATATGACTTCTCCGATTCCCTCATACCTTTGGGAAAATCCTCATCAATCACCTTTCATAGCCCTTGTTAAACCAGGGATGATCTCATCCTAATCTTCCAAAGACTGAAACTAGATATCCCATCAAACTTCTCTACTTCGTACTTTGCAGAAGACGAAGACGTCATCTTAACCCTAGATTATGCACAGAGAACCCCAAGCTCTGATACCAATTGTTAATTTCATGCGCACAATCACACAATCAAATTAATGAAAGTAAAGAAAGAACGACACAAAGATTTAACGAAGTTCAACCAATGAAGCCTACCTCTTCGGGCAAGAGCAGAGAGAGTATTTTTGATAATTTCATGCACACAATCACACAATCAAAGTAGCGAAGTAAAGAAAAAATGACAAAAAGATTTAACGAGATTCAGCCAATGAAGCCTACATCCTCCGGTAAGAGCAGAGAGAATATTTTCACTGTAAAAAAAAATGATACAAGTTGATTCCTTTTACAACCAGGTCTTTATTTC
Organism: Erythroxylum panamense; assembly: GCA_027123425.1. NCBI lineage: Eukaryota > Viridiplantae > Streptophyta > Magnoliopsida > Malpighiales > Erythroxylaceae > Erythroxylum > Erythroxylum panamense. Next base: position 32,389,089 of record JAOTIZ010000003.1, on the reverse strand, counting down.
CCTGACAGAAAACAGATCCATATGGCCCAAGCCCTTCGCTTCCAACGCAAATTTCCGTTTTTATCCAATTTGGGTCACACCGCAAGCTTATCTAATCAAGTCGTCATTTAGATCTACCCCAATTTCACGACAAAATGATAGCAAATTGATTTTGTCTGTATTATGTAATGTGTTGTCATTTTGTTGTAGGAGATCAAGGAGAGTACTTCTATTATCCTAACCTTGTTTCTTTAATTTATCAATCCAATTTTTTAAGAAAAAAAAACGTTTGCATGCAATAAAAACATTGTAGATCGACCAGAGTGGGAGTCGAAATCACCACTTTTTGATCACGCTAATCCAGCGGATGCAAAGCCATTCTTACTTTTATGTTTAATATGTATATACGTTTCTTTTTTTATTTTTCCATCAACATACATTTTTTCTCATTCCAAAAAGAAAAAAAGGCCACTTCAGGTACACAAATTATAGTCTAAAATCTAAGTGTTACATTCAATATTTTGTTTAAATTCATATTTAAATTTGTAACTAGTGAATTTATGAATAATTAATTACATAAGTAAAGACAAAAATTTGGACTCCTTTTATATTTTTATATAGGATTAATTATTTTTTAGGATTATGAGTTTATGCATTTATTTAATTTCAACACCTATTAATTTAATTTTCATAATTTCCAGAAGTTTTCATCTATCAATCCTTTGTTTTTATACGTTTAAAGAGAATTGTTGGAAACCCCCCGAATGATTGCAATTTAACGGCAGAGGCTTAATCAGCTATTTAATCAATCATATAAGGAGCGACGTCGTTTATTACTCAACATCATCTCATTTTGAAAGCCAGATGGAAAAAGATATATGATATTAACAACGTATCAGCCAACTTTCACGTCCTTATGGAGTTATGGGATTTGAATTTTAACAAGTTTCCTTCTTCTACATCCTTTATCTAATAAGTATTTACGAAGAAAAGTTCCAAATTTTAGGGATTCATTTGTTAAAATTTTAGTTATTTCTTTCCTTTCCTTATTTCTTTTTGTGGTTATCCGTTATCCAATTTTTTTATTTTTCTTTGTTATATATATATGTATAACAAAGAAAAAGCTTTTAACTCATCATTTTGCTTTCTTAGGTTTTATGCAAAGTTGTGATTGAGAATAACTTAAGTATTTCTGATGAGTTTTAATATGGGATTGGTTAATTCTTTGATGGTTAACTATAAGAACAGTCATTGTCATGAATTCTTCCACAAATAATTATGTAAAAGTTTTTGATGATTTTTTTTTCTGTGTGTTGGAGGTTCCATTAAAGAAATCTTGAACAATAAAGAAGACTTGAAGGAGGTTCTTTCCTAAATATGGGGTAATATGAACCGAATATGTTACATGTTATGTCTTTTTTTTTTCATGACACTGAAAATCATTAGTAAGATTCAATTGGTATTAAATTACCTTAACATTTAAAGACGAAATAAGTTTGCCAATTTGTTAAATTTTATTATTAAAATCTAAATACATATTCCAATGATCTTATTTCTGTTAATTAATAGGTCGATGTTGCTATTTGGACATCTACCTATTAATGTCAACATATTATTATATGTGTTATATCTTTAAATAACACTTATTGATATGACTTATAGGCTACAAGCAATGACAAAACTAATATTCAATCGCTTTAAACAAACACATCGTCTTACATTAGAATGTAGCCCTTAGCTTATCATTGTTTATAGGTTCAAAATAGACTTTTATGGAATTGTTCATAAATACATTTATAATTAATATGGTCAATAAATCAAATATCACCCCTTAAGTTGAATTTTGGAATATATGTTAATTGATACACTAAAATGAGTGTATCTCATGTTTAAGCAAGTCCGTATATAATTAGAATATCATATCCCTACAAATTTTTTTAAGATAATAGGTTATGAGTTTTATCTTTATATACAACTCACTTTATTCTTGTATTTCTTTTCGATGTGAGATTATTCCGCTTATAAATTCTTAACATCTCCCCTTTTACAAGTAGATTCATCCATATCAGACTAACTCTCCTTCAACTTGTAGCTAAAACGGAGCCATTTGAGTTACTTTATGAACTAATAATTTTGAGGGAGTTTAAGGATAAATTGGACCAGTTCAGGTGAATTCATATGTAAGTATAATATTATATCTCAATTTAAAACTTTAAGATGTTGAGTTATGAGTCTATCTTTTATATATAACTCATTTTATCTGTATGTTTCTTTTTAATGTGAAATTGCTTCACTTGTAAATTTCAAACTTCATTACCATCCACAACCAATTCGTAATTTCTTAATAAATTTGACAAAAAAATGGGACAGTGTCATTTTTTGTAGGTGAGAAACAACATCTTTTCTTATATAAATCAATCATGTAAACTTTTGTCCTCAAAACATAATATTTTTAGAGTCTTCAACAATCCTCCTTTAATGAAAATAAACAAAAGACTAATAAATGATAATTTTTAGAAATTATAGGACTTAGGTAGATTATTTTTTAATTTCATAGAATAAAGTAATAAATATCATTAATGCCTTATATATATCTTTTCAATGTGAGATTATTCCACTTATAAATTCTTAACATCTCCTCTTTCACAAGTAGATCCATCCATATCAGACTAACTCTCCTTCAACTTATAGCTAACACGAAGCCATTTGAGTTACTTCATGAACTAACGATTTTGAAGGAGTTTAAGGAGAAATTGGACTAGTTCAAATGAATCCATATGTAACTAGAATATTATATCTCAATTTAAAACTTTAAGATAATAACTTAGGAGTCTATCTTCATATATAGCTCATTTTATCCTTATGTTTCTTTCCAATGTGAAATTGCTTCATTTGTAAATTTCAAACTTCATTATCATCCACAACCAATTCATAATCTCCTAATAAAATTGACACAAAAAATTGGACAAGGTCATTTTTTTGTAGAGGTCATTTTTCTTGTAGGTGATAAACCACATTTTTCCTTATATAAATCAATCATTTGTCCTTGAAATATAATCTTTTTAGAGTCTTCAACAATCCTCTTTGAATGAAAATAAACAAAAGACTAACAAATGTTAATTTTTAGAAATTATAGGGCTTAGGTAGATAATTTTTTAATTTCACAAAATAAAGTAATAAATATCATTAATGCCTTTTATATATATGTATATATATATATATTAGTTGGATTGGAATCTTTTATGAGAACTGTGAGATGAGTTAAAATTATGGATGACAACGGATTAGGCGGAAGTCAGGTCTAAAGATAAATTATATTGAGTCCAGGCTTAATCTAAGTTCAACCCGACTTATTTTTTTATTTTTTAAAATTAAAAATAAAAACAATGTCATTTTTGCAAAACAATATCGTTTTGTTATAAATGTCATGCCTTGTGCTAGATCGAAGAGGCCAATCCAAACTCATCGATCCGTGGTCTAATTTTTTTTAGTAAAGTTGAGCCCAAAGCTTGGACAGATTGGGCTTGACATGTTGACCATGGGCTAATCCATTCATTACAAGTCAGGCTGGCTTGATCCGAGCCTAGATGTCTATCTCCGGATAAAATCACCATAATCAATATATGGTAGGAAAAAAGGAGGCTCCACCTTAGTAACCCTACCATATAAATCTGAATCATCATCGTGTATCACATATTCCCCTAACCCCACCACCACCTCAATCATCACTCGTCCATTCCAATCTGGGCTCCACCCAATTCATCAAAACCGTACGACTCCATAGATTGACATGATTTGGCGTGTGATGTACAGCTGTGATTTGCAAGAAGAGAGGAACCCGACATTCCTGTTTGGGCTACAAACAAACTTCCCTTACCTGTTCAAGGTCCTGCACTCAATCCAATTGAACCCCAACTTCTTATCTAATTACAGTCGTATTAGTTTCTCACCCAACCTTAGCTCTTCTAATGACTCATTTGGTTATCTCTAATAAGTGTTGGTTCGTAACTCACCTTGTTATTTATTCTTAACACTCCCCTTCTTTAGAGAAGCAACATTATATTGAATAACCATACCCAAAAGTCTGAATGTACCCAAAAAAGAGATACTTTATTCTTATGTCTATTTCTAAAGTGAGATTACTTTACTCGTAAATTTCCAACATCTTTCTCTCATAAGTAGATCTATCTATGTCGGAATAGTTCTTTGTCCATACATAGCTCATGTAAAACATTCGAATCACTTCATGAATTAACTATTTACTAGACCCAAATATATGAATTTCTATTTATCATATCTTACCATCTTAGCTCTTATATTGATAACAAATTTTAAGGGGGACTTTTTTTTGTTATCGATGAACGATTTTAAGGAGACTCGAGGAGAAATTAGAACGGATTTAAGCGAGTCATAGATAATTAAGATATCATATCTCAAATTAAAATCTCAAGACTATGACTTATGAGTGATATCTTTATATATAACTTACTTCACTCTTATACTTCTTTTCGATTTAAGATTGCTCTACTTGTAAATTTCTAACACAGGAGTATAGACGAGTTGTCTAATCTAAAACAATAACGTCAAATTATTAAGTCTCATAAAATAAAAACAAAATTGAATAATAATATGTATGCATCAAGTTTCATAAATTAGAACTACCTCATAGCTTAGAAAAGCGGAATAGATGGTGATGGCAGTCTTATATTAAATTTTTGGTTTATTAATAAATAATAACAATAATAATAATAATGTAATTAATTTTTTGAAAAATTTTAAAACTAAAGAAAAGATAATAAAATACGGCATCACTTTGATACAAAAACCAAGATAAGATCGAGACACAGAAACCATTTTTCTCTCGAGAGTAACTGTGGGAGGACAGTCGTGGTCGAGACGAGAACACACACATACGTAAGAACACGAAAGGGTCACTTCTCATGCAACACGAGGAGGAAAGGAAAGGTAAAGGGTCGGGAACGTGTGGATCAAGTAATCAGAACTGAGCAAAGCAAATTCAGCGTGTCTCAGGAAAAAACTCCTCTCCTCCGATATATCCCTTTCGGAGATTCTTAAATTACTTGAAGATTCACCCAAAAATTAGATTAGTATTCTTAAATTACTCGAACATTAGATTAGTATTTTTGTCTCTGGACTATCACATATTGTATTTATGTCGTGTATAAATTTTTTTATTTAATAAATTAAAAATATAAAAAATTCTTAAACAATTATAAACTAAAATATACTAAAGAGTATATAATTATTTAGAGTTTTCGATATTTGTAATTCATTAAGCAATAAAATTCATACATAACACAAATACATATATGACAGTCACATGACAAAAACGCTTAACATTTAATTATTTTATAAAAATAAAAATGAGAGTATTTTATAGCCATTTTTAAAATATTGGTTAACCATTTTTAAAATTAGATTTGTATTATAAAAATGAGTAAAGTTAGATTTTTTTTACAATTAATCCAAAATTTAATAGTTAATTGTTTTGAAAAAGAAAAAGATGTAAAAGTGGAAACTTTATTGCTTGCAGACAGATGTGATTATTCAATTTAAATGAAAAGACAAAGAATATATTCTGGACAATTTAAAAGATAAATCGGAAAAAAGTTAATGATGGTCCCCCATATCACATGTTCGTGTTTAAAAGAACGTGGCCTATTAGTTGGAAAGCATATATGTCTACAGGACATATATATATATATATATAAGTACAACAATTAATTACTTAAAAAAAAAACAACAATTAATAGCACTCAAGCGGGAACAAGAACGAGCCAGGTAGAGAGACTATACCTAAATTGGTAATGCTCTAAATCATTGTTTTGCAATAAAGTAAGAACCTTAGATCATTGGTTCTAATAATGTGCAAAAATTAGGCAATTAAATTAATATAAATAATCACTCAAGAAAGGCAAAACTTTTCTCATCTACAAATTCAATAGTGGTTAAGTTTTTATTTTTTTTTAAATTAAAACTAACTCTTTTTAAAATATTTAATTTAATAAGTAATCTTTTAAAATATTTATAAATTTGGACAAAAAGTTATTTATCTATATAACATATCTATTAAAAAATAGGTCGATTTCCATTTATTAGTCGTATTAACCAAAATTTCGAATACCATTTCGTACTGGTTGGTACGTATTGTATTGGACCAAAATCGATATGAAACAAAGGGTAGATAGTATCGAGTTTAAATACCGGTCGATACAGATCTGTTTTGGATAATACTGGCCGATACTGAAAATTTTAAAAAATGGAAGATTTTTTTGCAAAACTTTCAAAAATTTTGAAAATCTCTCTCCTTTCTTCTTTCTTACCTCTCTTTCCCCTTATTTTTCAAAGTTTTTAATTAGTTATTTTATTTATTT
>JAOTIZ010000003.1:32343529-32365953 GCA_027123425.1 Erythroxylum panamense | reverse complement strand
ACTGCTTTTGTTAAGAGATCAGCGAATCAAGTTGCTCATAAGATTGCTAGGGCGGCTGATTCTATGTCTGGTTTCGAGTGGGGGGTATGCCCTCCTAATTTTCTGTATGACGTTTTATCTATGGATATGAATAAGATGCGCTGAGCGCACATATTGACGTTTCAAAAAAAAAAACTTATTGTTATTTTTAATAATAAAAAATCATTAATTTGAACTAAAATTAATAGATTAAATTTGAGTTGAATAAAATTTTTCTAGATTAAAATTCAAGAGAGTTAAAATTAAAATCAACAAGTTAAATTTAAGTTAATTAAATCCTTAAATTTGAGACAGTTGTCCAACCTAATTATAAATTAAAAAATTAATTAATTCAAATAATATCATTAAAAAAGAAGGTTATGTCACCCCTTCTTCCAATTCTTTAATTTCCTTCAACTGGGCCTCAAAAGAAGTGACAATATAATGCTAACTTGATCCATTAATCAATAATGTATCCACAATTTCTATTCTTTGACTATTTTATACAATATTTTAAAAATTAAATTGATAAGATAAAAATTTAAAAATTTATCAAAAGATAGTTAAAGGTTAAATAAAATTTAAAATTTAAAATATGATTAAAAAATTATCCTTATTTATAAAAAATAAAATTAATTAAAAAATTAAATAAAATTGTTTTTATTTATAAAATTTATTAATTTACAAAAATTGACTGACTAATTAATAAACTGATCAGTTTTTTACATCAAAATTTATTAAAATAGATTGAATCGAAAAATTCAAAAATTAAAAAATTTTACTATTAACCCGAACAAATTATCAATTGAATTGATTGAATTTTTTAATCTTTAATTTTATGCATTAAAAAGGGTGACAATTGATTCATCAGGAATCCAAGCAAATTTTGATATCCTAAACTGTTGAAACCAACCACAGATCCATACCCCACAAAGAAGATTGCATCATGTGGAAAATCCCACAAAAGCAAAGCATTTGCGGGGACAAACAAGTGCCTTAGTGTGCGTGTGAGTTACAAGTGAAGAACTGATTCTACTTTTACAAGCTGCTCAAAAACTAACAAAACTGCCCGCAAACTCAATCAGAAAAAGTAAATGTGCCCAATATTTACAGTGAAATGCCTACAACAGAGGTCTACAGGTTTGGACCAGCATTTGCAGCTTTCTTTACTTTATATATATAGCTCATACATCTGAAGTGTGATTCTCAAGGGTTTGATGGGCTCTCAACATGCTTATTTTCAGGGGTTTTCCCAATCCCATTCAGCTCAGTTAATGGGGACAAGTTCTCACCAACATCCGCTTGATTATTCTCAGGTGCGCAACGGCTTTCTTGATCAGGTTCCGTTCCTTGGCTTTCGTGGGTTCTCAACGAACGCCCATGGCCATTCAACAAGCAGTTGTAAGAATGAGCGTTGAAAGAGTCTGCACTATACTGCGAGCGGACAGCTGAACTGAATAAGGGTTGCATCGCGTGCTTTTTCTCAGGACATTCTCGTAGCGATATTCGGCAAACAGGACAAGTTGATTGTTGTAGCAACCATATGTCTATGCAGCTTACATGGAAGGAGTGCCCGCAGTAGGGAAGGATACGTAAGATATCTTCATTGTGGTATTCTGCTAGACAAACCGTGCATCTGCCACATTACACCACAACTCTATTAACAGGAAATAAGAGACTAGGTGTTTTAAGTAACAAAGTAAAGTCTTGAATCTACATTTCCACTCGGAAAAGTGAACAAATAAAAAAGGTTTCTTTGCCAGGTTTACAGTCATTACAAGTGACACAGTGCATTCTGGTAGTCATGAAGCAGTGAGGAAAACGTAAAAGAAAAGAAACTTTGGTTCACACTCTGCCAGCAGCATAAAGCCATGAGCATAAACAACAACCAAATGGATTAATTTCGACTAAAAGCACTTCTGATATACCTAATGTCCAGGTGAAAGGATTTGCTATGAAAACATTTGTGGAATCTAAAGTTAATTACATGAAAAATGGACAAAGGAACAGAGGAAACAGAATGTCATACTTCAAACATGCAAAATATGGTTAACTTAGTTCATGTCAAATAAATAATAACAGTTCAGCAAGCCTGTCTTATAATCTCAACAATGAGGAAAAGTTGGCCAAACAACAATTTCTCCAAACAACGACAAACCCACCCTGTTTTCTATTAGCCATGGAATGAAGGCAGTGATTCGTGAAGATGACAACTCCAAAAACCTACTTATCAGCAGCTGCATGGTAGTTATGGCATCTACACTTAACAATAATGTGTCTTTTATACAGAGTTTAGACAAATTTCTACCATAAACTATAACGTGACATGGAAGGTAAGTAACAAACAATCTGCAACTACTACAAAGTTGCAGTATGAAGATTTTCATTCCCAAAAATTTTCAGCAGTTCAAATTTCCATCTTGTTACAGGAAATCAAAATTGACAAAACAATTGTTATGGAAGTTTAGAAAGAATAAGCACTGCAAGCTATGCACTATCACAAATCACAAAAAGATGTCTAAATGTCTTCAAAATCATAAACCAAAGATTGATAAGCAGTTAATACAGCAAAGAAAGCAAATGTTCTCTCTCTCAAGAAAAGCTCGCTAAATTCATATAAATGCCCATGGCAATCACACAAATCAAAACAGAATATTATCATTTGCAATCAACTGACAGGCAATGTAAACTTCGAAATTGTACTTTTGAGCATATGGATATAATTGAAAAGTTACAATAGATAATTATAAAATCTTCCCAGCAGAATTATGATTTACCCTGCTGGCCCTGAATCTTTTCAAGGTCAGAAGCCAGGTTACCAAGCTTTTGAATCCAACAAACCCATGAACAACTTCAATGGACATCTATCATTCATCATCAGACTAAACATATAGCTAACATTATCTTAACGGAAACAATTAAACTGGGACACTAGCTACATTTGTTTGGAGTAAAGCATGCCCTGATTAGAAAAACCTCAGCCAAATACAAATAGTATAGAAAAATAGAGTAGGAAATGAGTGAGAAACATACTGAGCATCTTCTGAAGCCGCGAACAGATCATCACTGTACTTATTTGTGGGGAAGTTGGATATTACTATTGGCTCTAGCCCATGGAGGCCTCGTTCCAACTGTAACATAAGAAAACGTCCAAAACATCAGTTAATCTCTTACCTCTTGGTAATTACTCCATTAAAAGATAACACAATTACATACACACACGAGGACACAAAATCCCAAAAGGCTTCAGTAAACTCAAAGTTGTAATTTCGGGAAGATCCAACTAAGATTACTGCACATATAAATCATGCAAGTACATAAAAGGTAGAGAATTTGCAGGAAAAAAAAAAAAGGCATACGAGACTAAGATCAGATCTGGAGGTAATAGGAAAGGCGCGTCGTGAAGCGTTCAACTGAATCCGAGCGCAGACAAGACGAGTGCAGACGAACACTATAAACATAGTGCTCACGGCGAATCCTATCACCGTCATCACCAAGTTTATCCCTGACCCCATCATTTCCTTCTCACTTCTACAAATATAAAATCCTATCTTTATCTCAACCCCGCAAAGAAAACAGAGAAAAATCAAAACCCAGAAAAGAAAAAACTAAAAAGGAACAATCTTCAAATCAACTCTATACTCTCCACTACCGCTACAAGTACCATTACAAAAATTATACTAGAGTAAACAGGAAGTTTATGACTTTATCGCCTGTGCCTTCACTCTCTCAGTGAAGTAGTACTAGTAGTATCGACTGTTATATTGTTTCAAGAAGAAAGATGTACTCCCCACAGACATAACCAGTCGTGGCAGTGTCGGTGGCGGTGGCGGTATTGGGCGGAGCCGGTGAGTGGCCGGAGAACATCTGTGAGCACGGCACAGAGTGTGTGGATGGATCTAAAGGTGATGACTTTTGTGGTATGTCTTGCTTATAAGTTTTTTTGACCTTGAGTCAAGTGTAATCGAATCCTAAGAAATTTGTGATCTTTCATCTTTGTGTTGTTTTTATTTGTAATTTTATTTTTTAAAATTTTAATACTTAATTTAAGAGAGTATTAATTTTATGATTCACTTAAATTTTATTGGCACGCCATCTTAAAATTAGTAAAATATTTTAAAATTGTAACATGGGGCATGCTGGCTGACTACTTAACTTTTTATTTTGAAATTGAATTTAATTTTAAAATACCAAATGGGGATGGTGTGATAGATTAAGAGCTTATATTAGCAAAGTTTTTGTCAGTAGAATTTTTTCTTTAGATTTTTTTCTGAGAAGAACTTTTTTAAGAAGCCAGTTGATTGTTTGAATGTCATTTAAAAAGGACCTTTTTTTAAAGAACTTTATATAATAGACTGTTTGATAACATAAAAATAAAAACAATTTTAATTTTAATTATATTTTATTTTGTAATAAAAATTATTTATGCATATAAAAATTATTTAAAGTATATTAAACAATATTCAAAGTACAATATAATAATTTTATATAATTTTAAACCATATGAAACATAAATAAAAATATATCTGACAAAATTTTTTATATGGATTATAACATAAGCAAAACTAATATAAAAAATAAATATAAAAATATAAAAAGTCCAATAAAATTATATAAATCTCAAAATAAATATCAAGTTGAGTATACGTGAAGATAAATTTGTGGGTATTATAAAAATTATGTGTAAAATATAATGACAAAATGGACTAAAAATAAGCTCTTTAATTAATATGAAATTTTTACTTGAAAAAGTCCTTTGAAAGGTTTTTTTTATAAGCCCCAAATTTGATCTTCTTAAAAAGTTGTATTTGAACTGCCAAAAAAGTCGCATCTATTAAAAAAGTACTTTTTTATTTTACAACAAAACACCTACTTTTTAAAAAAAACTTTTGTGGTGGAGAAAAGTACTTATTAATTTTTTAAAAACTTATCCAAACAGGCACTAAGTTGATGATTAAAATTTTGAGTCGGACTTATCAATTTATTTTAAAGAATTTAAATGAGCTAATTTTTCTGTTTGATTTGTCTTAATAATTTATATTATTAATATTTAACCGAATTTTAAAAACTAAAATAAATTTGTTAATTTTTACTTATCAGCTTTTTTCTTTGATTAATTTTAACTTTTTAATGAATAAAAATAATCTCTTTCTTTAAATTATAGTTCAAATTTTTTAATTTCGATTAATTTTTATTACATACCGTTTTTATTATGATATTTTAATATTAATTAAACTTTTAAATTATAAATTTCTTATATTTTCAATTTAATTTCTACTTTTCTTTTTGTGGATTATGATAAAGACGGTGAGTACCAAGGTAAAAATCTAAACCTAATACCAACATAGGGATTAAAAGGAGAAATGAAAACAAAAAACAAAAGCATGATCTTTCTGGGGTATCTTTGTCTGATTTTGGTTTGGTAATTTGAAATAATGATGCTACATTAATGATATAAAAGCAGCCAACTCGAACCTTATTCTGCCTGTCATGTTTTGAAACAATTACTCAACAACTATTATTTTCACTAAGAAGGTAAAAGTTTAGAAGCTTTGAGGTCGACCAAATAATTTTACCAAATGGTAGGGATAATAATAGGCCGAGACCCGTCTAAGAGAGCGACCCGAGCTTGACTAACTTAGATACGACCTAAGTTCGAACTCGACTTGAATATTTTTAAAAAATTAAAAAATACAAAACGACATTATATTTAACAAAAGAATATTGTTTTGTTTAGAATAATCAAACTTCGGCCGGGTCATAATTTTTAGTTCGAATCAATTAGTATTTTCTCTTCAATGTCAAAGTTTGAGGAATAAGAAACTAAAACTAAATTAATGTCTAATAAATTGATCGGTCCAAAACATCTTCGATGTCAAATAATTGTCATGACACGTTGCATTTGGAAGTCGTCATGCATGATAATATGTAATTATTGAAAAAGAAGTTAAAAAGCTAACTTTGGACTCCTTTAGAAGATTGGATCAAGTGGTACAAATACTTTCACAACCAATCAAAGTGTTCAGTGAAGTCGGTGTTGGTGGTGTCACAGTCGATATTTTGGTGTCACCCTCAATATTTGTACCGACATTAACAAGTGGTAATGACAAAGACTATTTATCATAATTATACCCAAAATAAAATAATTATTTATCATCATAGCGTTAAATTGTTCTAAATAAATAAAAAAAACTCAATCATTTAGATATAATAATCTCTTCAGAATTTAAAGACCAATTTAATGTAAACAATTGATAATTTTTTTGCATTTCTAATTAAATAATACAACAACAATACTAAGTAATAATCTCGCTGAGCATGAGTTTTTTTAAAAATTTAGTATTACACAAACTATTTTTAACACTCGAAACATAAAATATAAACTAATATATAATTTCAAACATCACAAATATCTTCATCCAATGTCTATATTAGAAGTGCCTAACTTATCCCTAAAAGTTAGTTCAAGAGAAGGAGGTTTGTACACTATTATAAATTCTTGAATGCCTTTATAATTGTCCGATGTGAGATTCCTGACAGTCTATACAAAAATTAATAAATAATATTATCTTTTCGCTTTAAATAATTTAGTGATTTTTTTATATAAAAAGTATAAAGCTGATATAGTATCATAATTGAAAATACTTATTTTATTTTGTTTGACCTCGTGTAAGTCGTTTCTTATGGAAAAACAACTTTGTAATACAGATGGACTCCACCTCCACACCTAAATGTAAAATTATAATGACCCCAAAGGCAAACTCGAGTCATCTTCCTATAAGCAAATCGCTATTGATTCCACGCAGATCCTGACCTATTTGTTGATTATTTAACAACCCAAATCTATCTTTTATGTTAGATAATACCTTACATGGTTAGTAACTTATTCTTTATTATTTTGTGTTGCTTTCCACGATGATACTAAAGCAAAATTGTCTTTTGGTTGATAAGAGATTTCCTTTATAAAATTGTAGATAACATTTTATATTTGTATAAAAGTTATTGATTTATCAAAAAAAAATTAAAGTAAAATAAAGGTGATTGAATTTTTTAAAATATTATTTGGGTGGACCCCAAATTGTATCAATTTTATTTTTATCAATTTTAATTATTATTTTCTTGCTCTATACAATATATAGGGTTCCTGTATTTTATGATGTTATTAATATATTTTTAATTTTAAAAAATTATTAGTACCTCAATATAATTTTAGTTTTATTAACACAATCTCCATAATTTCAACTTCCTTTCATATAATGTACAGTCAGTCAGGGCATTTCTTAATATTTTATAGACTTTAAATAAAGTAAGAAAAAAGATCTTTATGTTTTCTCATTTTATTTTTTATAAGTGTCGATAGTAAATTTTTATAAAGAATAAAATAAAGCAAAATAAGAATAGGTCAAGAGTGAGCCTTAGACAGATATCCTTTCTGGCCTTGCCTAAGCTCGAGCGTATCACATCCTAAAAAATAACGTTATTTTAAAATCTATAGTAGGAATTTTAAATGGAAATATAAAAGAGTTATGGATAACTTTTAAAAATCAAGAAATAAATTAATAACATACTAAATTATAAACCATGTTTGGCAAAACAAAAGTTAATACTATATAGCAACTCTTTTGGTTTGGTTTGGTTTGGTCACCAACCAGATGGATAAGCAGGAATATTAATGCAAATATCTCAAGGTGGCTATATAAATATCTCATAAAGTGTTCTTTGGTAGTGAGTGGTAGCGACAAGTCGCTGATGATTCCAAGTTATTGGGACTCCCTCTTTATGTTATAGAGAATCTGAGATTCTTTCACCAGAAGGGTCTAATACAGTAGTGGTCTTTCCTTCCTAATAAGCTCATTTCACAAAAAGGGCTGCATCTATGTGGCCCAAAAGTGGAAAGGTGTAGTGGGGTTTTGCCATTTTATAAAAATTGTCTGTCTTCATCACTTGGAAATTGATTCTCAGCCCAAAAAAAAGAGTAATGAGTTGGACTACTCTTATTTTAGTAATCACATGTTTGGGTATGTATTAATTCTTGGATTAGTTTTCAACTCAATTCTTTAGGTTTAAGTTTGGCAATAGATTAGATCGGGTCAGTATAAAATCTGATCAGATTAGATTAAGTTTGAGTAATTGAAAACTCAATCATACCCAATTAAGTCTTAACTAAGCTTAATTAAATACATAATTTTTTAAAAAAAAAAATTATAGACTATGTCGTTTTAAAAATTGGGCTTCCAATATGATTGAATTAGGTTTTTTTAAAAATAAAGTCTACTCAAAATCAGGTCAAGTTAATTTGAACCCATTAATTTTGAGCCTGATTCTTTAGGTTTAAGTTTGACAATAGATTAGGTTGGATTAGTTATTTTGTCTTCGAACTAGCTTGACTTAAAACCCGATCAGATTAGATTAAGTTTTAGTAGTTCAAAACTTAATCATGCCCAATCAAATCTTGGCTAAGCTTAATTAAATACATAATTTTATTTTTTAAAAATTATAGATTGTGACATTTTAAAAATTGGGCTTCCAACATGACTGAATTAGATTTTAAAAAACGTTAAAGTTTACTTTAAATCAGATCAAGTTGAATTGAACGACTCGTTAATTTCGAGCATGATCAAGTTAAGTAATTTTACATTTCTAATTAGATGAGGCCCAAAGAGGTAAATAGGATAATAGTTCTTTTCTTACATTATTTGTTTACCAACTGATGAACAATTTATTTATTTACATAATTACATCCAATTAATCAAAGAAACAAAGAACATGAAAAAGAAAATAGTAATTCACACCCTTTTATACTTATCCTGATGAACAAGGATGCATAGGGAAGTCTGTGGAAGGTGGCCTGAAACTGTATATCATGCTTATTTGGATTTGGAACCACCAGATGTTTTATCTCCTCGCCGGTCATCATCTCCACCACCTTGTGCGGAGGTGCCACCGACTGGAGTTACAGTGCGAACCTTGAACCTGTCAGGCCTCAATGAAGAAGATAACTCTCCTGACCCAATACTTAAGCTCCTTCGTAACGTCACCACTTGATGACCCGGTTTTCTGAGACACAACATGTTTCCAACCTTTTTGCACACTTCAACACACTCATCCTGCAACCCTGGAAACATTCTGTTCAACAGCTCCCTTCTTCGGATGAAGAGCTGCCTGAAAAATTCCAACAACCTCATCAACCTTGGATCCACCGAATTCCCATCTTCCTCGGATCGATTTCTCTGATAATAAACATGGTCACCACCGTACCTCTGCGGATAAAAACCACTTCCCATTAGTGAGATGTCATCGTATATGCCTAATGAAGGAGAAGTACTTGTCGAGCTTGGCGCCATAACAATGTCAAATGTATCATCCTGACAATACCCGGATGGATAAACTATCGGTGCTTGAGATTCTGGACCTGGGTAATCATGTGGATTATGTTCCATCACGATTAATTGGAGGATTCTGAGCTATAACAGCGACACAAAGATCGAGTCATGTGACCAATATTGTTCCAGGCAGTTGCTGAGGGTTATATATACAAAACCTCCAAGCATGCTCAATAATAATTGAATATCATTAATTTGTTATTAAGTTTCCAAGCTAAGACTTGATCAGTTTGATTAATGTACGCGTCATGCTGACTTGTGAGTTCTTCTCTAGACAAATTTCTGCTAAAACCACGTGTATCAATTCTCATGAATTGATATCAGCCATTAGATATGGAAATAAACTACAGTATATAGTTCTCCAAGCAGATCAATCTACGGTCAGGATTGTTCTGTTGGATTACTAAATTACTATCCAATTGTCACCATACCCTCTTCTTTGTTTCTTGAAGAACTGGTCTCTTGCAAGCAATGGCTCTAGAAAATTAGAAAATTCCCCTAGGTTACTATTTGTGGAAATACTTAAGCCCCACGTTTTGTTACAACTTATGGGGAAGTTCATTGTCTCTTCGTTGAAGCCGCCGTATTTCTGTTCAAATGTCAAATATAAAATACTTTAGCTTATCTTGTCAGGAAATATTTTAAGTTACTTCAAGACTTGGAAGTTCATTGACATGACAATTATAGAACAAGCCACATTTAGTTCCCTTCTAATCCCTTTTTTTTTTTAAAACTCAGGTTCTATCAGATTGTTTTGTTTTGAATTCTTCCTCAGGGTAAGCCATGTATATAACAACTGGAAATTTCTTCAAGTTGCTTGAACATTCTCTGGCACTTTCACATTTAACTAGCAGAAATATTGAACCGGACCATTTGCTGAAGAGAACTGGTTTTCTTAAAAGGTAGCTTCACCAATAACATCCAATTGGATCAGGTGTAAAGGTTTGATGGTATTCAAATTATCACTTTCACGCAAGCTTGAACAGGGGGCAAAATCTGGCAATGACGGTATATCAGTACAGTGACAACATCTAAGTGATTCAGAAAAGCCAACTTGCACGTAACTGCAGATAATATCCGAATGGTTACACAAAGACAGAATCAAGAATGATAAAGAGAAAGTATAGTTGTTTCACTTTACAATCTCAACCTCCATCTAGATCTGATGGTACATGGCACACTAATACAACATATATGGGCATTGGAGGGCTATTATGCTGCAAAATCACTAACCCCATTTCCTGGAAAAACCTAATCTCTAAACAGTGAAGAGGAAACTTGGAGGAAATTGCTATCTATACATGTTCTGTCTAACCTGATTATCAGGGGACAAGTAGTCCACAGGAGCACCTGCCCCAGCATTTGTACGATGAAGTGGTGTTGAAAGACCTTGTAGACTGGTCGTTTGTGGAATGAGGGCAGGATAGGAGGGACTGATCGAAAAAGCTGGATAAACGTATTTATTGAAAGAAGGTAGAGATGGATTTAAGCCAGAATCAAAGTGAGACTTCTGAGCGGAAATTCTTGATCCACCTTCTACATATTTACTGGTGCAAAGTTGATCCTCAAAAGAAATGGCTGACCTAGTTCCCAAGTACGGGAGGCCAGTAAGGAGTGGATTGGAGGCAGCTGCTGGAACTCTTGCATCAGGAAAACAGTTTTCCAAACTCAATCTAAAACTTGGATTAAGAAACTCTCGCCGACCATCGGCTTCAACAGCGGATTCAGTTGGTAGCCGGAAAACTCCAACACAACCAACAGCTGAATCTTCTTTAACCCCAGGTATCAACAAGGGAACAGAAAGTTCATTGTGCTTTCCATCACATCCGAACCCATTAATTTTATGTTGCAGAGACTGCCTTGCTTTTCTAAGTGCGTCCAGTACGCCAACCACTCCAGTAGGTGCTCTGTGAGGCACCAATGCATGACTATCATTCTGGATTTCAGAAGTATGTCCTTTACTGGGGCTGCTGACTGGATTAGATGCAAATGAAGGAATAGGAGTTCTAGGTGGATCATGTGAACCAAGTGAGTCTGGATGATTTTGGGAATGGACGGGTCCTGTATAATGGCTGTTTCCAAGGACCGGCTGATTTTGTTTGACCCTGGCCATAGGGAATGCAAAGTCTTGAGATGCAATCTCAGAATCAGGTGTACTAATGGAACTTCTTTCCGGGAAAAAACCAGTGCCCAGACTTGTAGGTGGTAAACCATCAGCCCGGACATCAGATAATTCTCGAACTTCAGATTTTGCCACGTGATCTTGCAAGGGAATTGTCTCAGCAGTGCATGCAGTCTGTGCCTTCACCTCATATCTATCCTCAGTAACATCAGAGCGGTTCCCAGGATCACAAAAATCCTACAGAAGTATTAATAAAAAAGATCAATCACATTATTTACAGAACAAGAACTTGGATGGACAACATAAATACTATGCTGAAAATGATATTATCAGTCAATGCATATTGTCATCGTCCCTTTGCTGATTCTAATTGTAAAGAAAAATTATAAGTGAATTGAGGACGCAAAATTGAAAAATTTTTCCCTTAATCCAATCAACTTGATTTCAAAGAAATTTACAGGTTTTTCGACTACAGTTTTGTTGATTAAGCATACTGGTGTACTGTTGTTATCTTCTCTGAATTTCTCTTCCCAATCTCTTTGAGTCCTTTCCATCTCTTCATATCTACCAATCAGTTCAGCTTGATGCTCAAGTGCCTTCTCCATGTCTCTGTCATCATCTCTTTTGTCTGCATTATAGCCAAGGTCATTAGCACTTGAATTTTGTTCATTTCTCCAATAGCCAGAGAGCTGGGCGTGTGATGACATTTTATCATTCCTTATTTCATCAAAGCCTCCCAAAACGTCAGGGCCAACATCTAAACTATTTTTCGTAGGAGAAACCCCATTTTCTGTAGTGCCAACTTTGATTGAATTTGTTTGATGTTCCAAGGAGAAAGATCTGTCAACATGAACATGAAAATAGATAAGTATTTTGTGTATGTTGGAAAGTGTTAAAATAAAAGATTTTTTAACCATAGATGCATCTAATGTTGACATCCACACAATTTATATACTTTGGTCTTCGATCTTTATCATTCTCTATCCATTTAGAGAACCATTCCATTTTGACATCGTAAAGCAGAGTGTCCAGTACAAAAGAAGAAACTATCAAGGTTGATCCAACTTCAAGCAGAAAACTTTGCATGACAAGAATTGATCGATTAAATAACTTATCAATTGCCTTTGCTGAAATTGAATATGAGAAACAAGATAACAACAATGCACATATCCTATGATTAATCCTACACAGAAAAGAAATAGAAAAAAAAAACTTACCTAGGTTCTTTGCGTCTTATCTGGCGGCATGATTTTCCTGTTCGATGCTTTGGAGAAGAATAAGTGGACATGAAACTGCTTCGTCTTTTCAGAGATTGATCCTTGTATTTTTCAGCAGAACTTGAACAATCTTTTTGTGCTTTCCAAGACATGCTTCTACCAAGTTCTGGGGAAAAACCATCATCAGAATCCAAAACTTCTTCTGACTCATTTTTTCTCACTTTTGAATTGACAGAATGCCTCTCTTCTATGAAGGACTGATTACCAACAGCGGATTCACAAGGGGTATCCTGGTCAAAGCTCGAATCATACATATCAGAAACATCAGTTATCCCATTGCTCTCAAGGATCGCAAGAACATCTGCTGTTGCTTTCTCAGCTTTCATTCTTTGAAGAGAAACAACCCTCAGCTGTTCCTCCAGTTCTGCTACCTAATACACATACAAAACCAATATCAAGCCATTCAATGGTAGGAAAGAGTGAGGGGCAAAAACTCCACATAAAAGTACCCTTTTTGCTAGTTCATCAGTTCTCTGTCTAGCGCTTTTTGAGACAGATCTTTCAGACAACAACCGTGCACGAAGGAATTCAACAGTCACTGCATCGTTATCCTCCATGTTGGAAAATGTCCTGATGAATGGAGAATTTAAAAAATGTAGAGATTCATAAAGAAGCCTGACATTTTCATCAAATATGTATCACTTCTCAACTTGGACAGCAGATGCATGTACTTATCTCTTGCGTATTAAGAACTGAACTCATTCCTGAGCTAAACTTTGTTTAAGCATCACATGACATCCAAAATTCAAGATTCAGATTCAAATTTCGCAATAAACCTTTCTAGTTCATATTTTTAAAACTCATAAGGAACCACATATTCCTTAGGAAGCAAATACAAGCAACCCCCAAATTTTCAGCTACCACGATGTTGTTTATGTTTTCAATCTCAAGACTATAATTTCAAACCAGTGCACTTTTCAAAACAAGTTGTGACCGAAACGTAAATCTCTAGTCACATCCTTAACTACCAAGAGGATTAAAAACCATGCATGGTCGCGACTTATCTACCCACGGTGAACGATCACAGGTCACAACTCATGTCAGCAATCCACTTCTACAGAGAATCAACACTAGACTTGAACAATAGAATTGTAAATTCACACTAAATTATATATCTGGAGATCTCTGTTTCCAAAGAAACGGAAAAATAGGTAAATCCCAACAAACTCCGCATTTTTTCCTTCTAAGAATCGACTAATAAACTCCATTAAAGCCAAAACAAGTAAAATCATTTACAACCCACTTCAGTACTCCAAAACCAAACAAAAAAGGAAATACCCAGATGAAAATTACCTCTGATCTTGCTTCCCTTCATCAGAATCACCCATATTTGCGGTAAACGATGCAGGAAAACAGCAAATATTGCACTAAAAAAAAGTCCAACCTTGAAAGCCCAGTCCTGCAACAAAAAGAAAAAGAACAGAACACACATACACATAAGATTTTCTGGAATCACAGCATAACGAGAGTGAATTACGAAAAGAAAAGAGACAAACTTGAATAAAAATGATCATGGGTCCTATACCTCAAGCTCAAAGCAACTGTATCATTGCACTAAACCCTAAAATGGGAAACTTTCACTTTCACTGACCAAACAGACAGAGATGGAGAGGTGTTCAGGTCCATTGGGAATGTGCAAAGAACTTTCGTTGTTGAGAACACTAAAGTATAAGCCAATGGGCCATCCATCAGCTTTGTTCAGACGCAGAAGTACTTACATCAAGTGCTTTTAGATGACAAGTTTCTTTAAAGATTGTCAAGTGGGACTTCAATAGAAAATTATGTATGCATGTTTTCACAAACTTAAACCTTGGAAAAAAATGTCAGTATTCTTACTTTAAGTATTACATTTTTTTAACAAATAAAAATATGGTTTAGGTGAATCCTCTAGACATATAGATTTTGAAAATTTTGCTTGTTCATGTACCCAAAAAAGATTAAAATATGTTTCTGACTTGTTAAAGACTACCATTTTTGGTAAATACTGATTGAAGACTATTGGCAAGTCAAATTAGGATAGTTTATAAAATATTTTTGACTTGGTAATACATATTTTTATACCCATTTTCCTTTTTGGTTCATGTAGTTTAATTGATCCCTCGTAACCATAAGGTCACAAATTTAAATAATAAAAATATTTTTTATAAAAATACAAAAAACATATTGTGTACAATAGTGACCATTTTCAAACTCTTGCAAAACAGAAAGTCCTTCGTTAAGTTAGAATTTATACGTGGAATTTAGCAATGAGTTATTATTATTATTTTTTTAATAAGGGAAAAACAAATCAATTACACGACAAGTCGCGGGAAACACGTGCCTGACAAATCTGCTAAAAGGAGTACATGGCATCCGACGGATGGACGATAAAAAAAAGTAGAACCGAGCGCAAAATTCTCAGCATAACCCGCTAATCAGTCTGCACAGCGGTTGCTTTCACGGTAGATGTGGCGATGTACCACCGTCCAATTGCCCGTAAACAATGCATGAATCCCTTGAACTAGGCTATTATGGACCGTGGACTGGCTGACCGAGGAAGAGATGAGTTGTAAAGCCACGGTAGAATCTGCTTCTAAAACAATTCGCCGAAATCCAAAGTTCCAAGCAAGCGTGAGCCCTGTATATATCCCCAAGAGTTCCGCCACTACTGAAGAGCACCAACCGAGATTGTGAACGAACCCGTCAAGCCAGTCGCCTGACCTATTTCGGAGGAGTCCGCCAGCTGTGGCCGAGAAGGAAGAACATTGACACGTGTTATCTGTGTTTAACTTGACCCACTCGAAGGGAGGTTGACACCAGCCAATGAGTTATTTCTTCTTGTCTTTTTAGTATTGGCATTTATTGTAAGATGATAAGATTTTTATCTTTATTTTTATTTTTTGGTCATAAAGATGATAAGATTACTATGAAAGAATTCCTTTTTGATTGGAAAGTTTTGTTTCTTTTCTTTTATAAAAACCAAATTAGGACTTCCAATATGTGGAATATATCAATAAGTCTTGTAATTACTCTCTGGGCCATTGAAAGAAGTGAAGATTTGGTCTTGCTTTGGATTTTGAACATTAATGTCTTGGCTAAGAAAGAGACTTGGGTATGACTAGGCCCGATCTAACAATAGGAGCATGTAATTCAATATCATCCCGAAGTACGAGTTTGCTCAAGTAAACTCGTGTTGTGCAATTTGAGATCAAGCAAATCGCTCAAAATAAGGTCGTTTAATTAAATTGTTACGTTGTTCAAATTCTTCAATTCGAATATTAAACTAATCCTTTAAATTTGAAATTGATCTATCATTTAGTCAAATTAATCTTAATTAGTTGACATTAAACCGGATTTGTCTAGATAAATTTGAGTTAAAATCACACCCTACCTATGTTTTAAAATCCGGACCGGACCGGTCGGTGGTCCGGTCCGGTTGATCCTTCAAAACCGATCAATTGACCGGTCTGACCGGTCCGATCCTACTGGTCCGACAATTATTATTATCATTATTATTATTTTATTTTTATATTATATATAATTAAATATAATTATTGCATAATTATTACGTCACACCGATTCGACCGGTAGTTGAACCGGTCGAACCGGTTAAACCAGTGACCAGTAAAGCCACCGGTTCGATAACCAGTCCGAGTTTTAGAACATAGCACCCTACTGTCATGGCTATATCCTCCTGGTATAAACTTGCAAGTATTTTCAAACTGCCTAAACTTTTATAAGGAAATTGACTTCCAAGTTTTGAATTGTAGTCTATAACCTTGACTTTCAAGTTTTGGATTGTATTCTACAACTTTAGGTCAAGAGGTGGGTTGAGAAGCAGTGTTATGGGATCCGTTCCGTTCCGGACGGATCCAGCCGGAACGTACCGTTCCGGCCAGAATCCGGAACGGAACGGACGACCACTGTACCGGCCAAAAATTTCGGCCGGTACCGGTGGTTTTCGATCGATACCGGCCGGTAGTGGCCATACCGAAAAATACCGGCCGGTACCGTAAAGTTGAAAAAGTACAGGGACTAAATTGCAAAATTCCCCCCCACGCAGCCGATCTCCTCTCCCTCTCATCTCTCTGTCGCGCCGCTCCTCCTCGCCGGCGCAGGTTGCCTCTGGTCTTCCCACCTTCGCCATCGGTCTCCTCCTCGTGGAAGCTTGCCTCCTAGACGCTCGCTTCCTTCTCCGATTCTCGCCGGCTTCGCTTCATCATTCGCCGGTTCCTCCATGCAGACCCGACATTGGGGAAGGAGGTTTTGATGCAGAGATCATCAGTGGAGACTGAAGAGACAAAGGCGAAAGCTTGAAGAAGAAGAACAAGCGGCAGTGTTGTTGAGAGTGTACGTAAGTGGGAAGTGTGAGGGGTAAGGCTAAGGCGGCGGTGGTTAATAAGTTGGGGATTTAGGGTTTTAACTCTTTTAAGCATGTAAAGGAATATATGCCACCTTTATGTAAAGAGATATTGATTTACGCAATTGCTTTTATTATAAATATTGATTTTAATATTGATTTTTATCAAATTATGTGCCTTAAAATATTGGTTTTATAATAAAATGAAATTGCTTTTATTATAAATATTGATTTTAATATTTGTACTCTCATATAAATATTGATTTTTATCAAATTAAATATTGCTTTGTATTATTCTTAATTTTATAATTGTATGATGATGATTGCCTTTTTTATATTAATTGTAGTTATTATTTATATGTAAAATATTTAAAAATTATTATTATTTCAAATTAATTGTCATTATTATTTATTATTAAGATTTTTGAAAACATGGTTAATGTAAACAGTAAACTAGTAAAGTATACAGTACAGCTGTATAATATATCTATTTGGACTATTTTGCAATTTTTAAAAATTTTAGGGACTATTTTATAAATTTTAAAAATATCCCGAAACGGTACTCGGTACCGACCAATACCGTTACAGTTCCGTTTCAGAGCTTAATCCGGTACCAAGTCCGGTACGGTATTCATAACATTGGTTAAAACATAAAAAAATAAGAGGAGGAGTTTGTATGGCGCGTGCAACGCCACCTCAATAGAAGCTAGATTTTCCTTCGCCCGCAACGCCACCTCCATTATTCTTCACCTCGCCGTGTCGTCGCACCGCCATTTTGTCCTTTGCTCCATCACCTCCTATTGCACCATCGTCTGCCTTATCCATTGTCTTTAGTCGCCATTGGTTCCACCAGTGGTGATGCTACTGATTCCACCAGTGGCGAGTGGCATCGCCATTGATTCACGGTTGAACCAACGGTGGTTCGCCGCTAGTTTCAACCCATCAACACACGCAAGTGATTTCAAAAGCCAAAAATAAGACCAACAACCCAGGACAATTTTCAAATGCAAAAAAAAAGCACGCAAATTAAAAAAAAAAAAAACAAGGCAGATGCTTAGAGACAGACAAATTTCCAAAATGCATAATCAAATTTCAAACAAATAAAAGCACATGGTGAACATGCAATATGATTTTCGTACAAATCAATACTCCAGAACACAAGAACAAGATGCAAAAGGAAGAAACAATTTTCTAGAAGACAAATAGACACACTAAGAATTTCTGAAATAGTTTCGAGATTAATAAAACAATAAGCCTTAGTTTTACCAAATCGATAATAATCAAGTGAATTTAATTAAATTATAGAATTAAAAATCAGCTTTGATACCACCATTTGAAAACCTGATCCTAGCTTTAGCATAATAACTAAAAAATGTTTTCGTATTTTTTTATTTTCCGAAAACGAAGATCACTTTAATTCTGTAAAACGATTAACACATAAATAATAATAAATCAGAATCTTAATTCGTACTGTATTATGAAGCTTGATCCTTATCTTGTTGTATCCTTTGAATAATTTTTGAAATTGATCTGCCTCAACTACCGTAATAACACAAATGTCTGACTTCTAATGATATCTACAAAATAAGTTGAGAGAACTCTGTAATACTTACAAAGAGAGTTAAGCGAGAAATACTAGCTCCATTAGAGCTTAAATATATTTATAATTAGCTTTGGACGTTTTAGTAATTTAATTGAAATTAAAGTCAAATTTCAATTAAACTTTAGTTTGAATTAAAAATAATTTTAATTAAATACCAATTATGCCCAAATAAGATCCAATATCTTATATTAATCTTTATTTATTAAATATCTCACATTTTACTATAAAGTTTCCCAAACTTTACAATCAAGTCTAACTTGATTAAAAGAATTTTACTCTTTACAATTTATTCTATATATGAGACCCATTAAGTTGCAATGATTATAAATTATAATTCTAATTCATAATTAGAATTAGAATTAGATAAATTAAAAATCTTTTAAATTTATCTTTGATTATCCAATTAAACAATTTATAATCATAAATCAAGATTGACGTCTAGCAATGCATCATGACTACCCAAATATTTAGGAATGTCAAAATATTTTTGACTAACCTGTCCGTATATAATTTTTCCATATAACTCAATCATTCCATCATAAAATGTTCTGATTAGACATAGAGTATGAGATTAATGTCTATTTTATTTTTAGTCCAATCATATTATTTCTCCGTCATTAGCTATCATTTCAATTAATACATTTATAAATGATAGATGTAGATTGTATTGTATTGTATTTTTGTAGGTTGTTTAGTGTGTGTTTAGTGGTTAATTTGATTGTTTAGTGTGTGTTTAGGTTAAGAATTATGTTAGTTCATAAATACTTATGTTTTAAGTGTTTTTTTTGTGAGAACATGTATTTGAGCTTCAATTTCATATAGGTGTCATGATGAGTTTATAAATGTTTCAGGGTATTTGGAGGTTAATATGTCACAATTGTGACAGAAGCTTGAGCAAAGGGTCACGATCGTGGGGAATCTATCGCAATCATGACAAAAAGCAAACAAGCTAGCCACGATCATGAACTACACGTAGATAAACGCAGGATCGCTTCCAGATTCGAGTTTTCGATGGACATTTTGAACCTCGAAAAGACACTAAGGTTACTTTAATTGAAAAAGACTAAAAAAGCTTTAGGATGTAACCATAGAAAGGAGCTTTACAATCAGCCTCCATTTGGAAACCCTAAAAAGAGAAAAATAAGAGAGAAAGAGAAGAAGAAGTGGAAGAAGGAGGAAGAAGTGGATCCCAACGCCGCTATTCCTTAGATCAGGTGGTATCCCGATGTTGCTACCTTCTAGATTTGTTCAACTTAAGTTTCATTTTCTCTTCATTTCCTTTTTCATTTAAATTTATAAAGTTGAGATGGATTGTATGGAAATGGATTTCGGGTTGTTGATAATATTCTAAACTCTCCTTCGGAATTTTACTTTGAATTAATGTTGATTTAGTTATTTTATATTTATTGGTTTGAGTTTTGTGATTGATTAATGTATTTGCATATTTCGGTAACAAATCGAAAGAGTGAACTGGATAAAAATGATTAAATCGGATTAATGAGAGTTAGGCGATCTAATTGACCACTTAATCAATCTAGTCGGTAATTTCATGGAGAGAGATCCCGTGCGAGACCCAATTGTTTATTAGAAAGCTTTAGAACTAATTAGACTTATGGGTAATTTGTGAATTGAGAGATTGCAAGCTCCAAAATTCGATTAGGGTTTACAATTTAGGATTTAATGGTTATAATTTAAGAGAGAGTAATCCATCCTACGACCGTCTTGAACCAACATCCCATAAACATATAAATAGCTAGATTAGTGTTAATGATAGTTAAAATCTCCTCTCTTACAACTTGATTAACTCTTTTGACAGATCTTGAAGTCAAAGTTTCTGTACTTTTGTTACATTATTTATTTGTTGCTAGTTTGTTTGATTTAGTTTATTTTTAAGTTTATTATTCAAATTTGAGTCTTAAACAAAGCACAACCTAAATTAAGTGGTGACTAAGCACAATCTTTATAGGACGATATCCACTTTTTACTACAAGTAACGACCCATATAATTGCAACTTTTAGCATAAAATAAGTAGTTTGTTTATTGCAATCAACAAGTTTTTAACATCGTTGCCCAGAATTGTTTTGTTTAACATCTTGTTTAGTTTAAGTGATTTTGGTTTAAGAGTGTTTGATACTCTTCCTTGCTTATTCGCAAGTGCATGAACACAAAGAGCACGAGAAGATCTAACAAGCTAATGAAGAAGAGTTTTCAAATCTTATAAGGCATAAAAGAGAGTTATGAAGAGCTAGACATCAAGACAAAATGCAAAGGAATATGGAAAAAGAAGGAGAGCAAGGAGGAGCTGAGAGGACATTAATAGACTTTATGAGGCTAGGTTTCAGTCCTCAAGGAGTTGCAAGGCTTGTGGCTTAAGCCAATAACCTTGAGATCAAGCCAACACTCTTCAACATACTTCAGAGCTATATGCAATTTTATGGGTTGCCAAATGAAGATCCTAACTCCCATCTTGCTAATTTCTTAGAGATCTGTGATACCTTTAGGTTAATGGGATGTCTGATGATGCTATGAGGTTAAGATTGTTTCCTTTTACCTCAAGAGATCGGGCAAAGGCATGGTATAACTCACTCAGTTTAGGGAAAATCACTACTTGGGAGCAACTAGCTTAAGCTTTCTTGGCTAAGTACTTTCCCTTGACTAAGACAACAAGAATCATCAAGGAGATCACAAACTTTCAACAAAGTGAATGGGAGTCGTTGTATGAAGCCTGGGAGAGATTTAAAGAATTACAAAGGAGTTGCCCGCACCACAACCTTCTAAGGGAGTCCCTTTTGCAAACATTCTACAATGGTGTGAATCAAAGCACAGGGGGAACTATAGATGTAGCTACATGAGGGTCTTTGATGAGGAAAACTATTGATACAACTCATGACCTTTTGGAAGAGTTGCAAGCAATAGTTGTTTGTGGTCAAATAAAAGGATAAACAATAGTCCAAGGAGCAAAAAGGGATGATTCCAATTGACTTGGCGACAACCTTACAAGCAGATATTACCGCCCTCACCGAGCAGTTAAGTAACATACAAGGAGCTTCTTCATCCACAGTCAAGGCCATGCAATTACAAAGTGAGTTATGTGGGCAAGACAACCATGGTACAACTGAATACTTCTTGCTGGGAACTAGTAGTGCAGAACAAGTAAATTACTTGGGCCAGTTGCAAAGAGGTAACAATCTATGATCTAAAATTTACAATCCTAGGTGAACAAATCACCCAAATTTTTCGTGAAATACTAATAGTGTAGATGGCCAAGTGAGAGCACATGGACCTTCTAGATTTTAGCAAGATCAACTTAGGTCTTTGGAGAGAAAAATGGACAAGTTAATGGACATATTGGGTTCAAATTCTCAAGCTAAGAGGAAGGTCAAAGAAGACAAGAAAAGAGTTGGAAGATAATGGAGGCAAAGTTTGACCAGATTGTGAAAAACCACGCTTCATCCATCCACAACTTAGACGTACAGGTAGGTCAACTTGCTAATGCCTTACCAAACAATACCGAGGCCAATCCAAAGGAACAACTTAAAGTAATCACATTTAGGAGTGGCAAATAATTAGAGGAGCCAAGTGTGCAAAAGGATAGCTAGGTAAAGAGATTGTTGGACCAATGGTGGTTGACAAATTAAATCCCACTTATGTTTTGATAATAATAAAATGTATAGAATTGGT
>JAOTIZ010000003.1:32327259-32343429 GCA_027123425.1 Erythroxylum panamense | reverse complement strand
TTTATATGTAAAATATTTAAAAATTATTATTATTTCAAATTAATTGTCATTATTATTTATTATTAAGATTTTTGAAAGCATGGTTAATGTAAACAGTAAATTAGTAAAGTATACAGTACAGCTGTATAATATATCTATTTGGACTATTTTGCAATTTTTAAAAATTTAAGGGACTATTTTATAAATTTTAAAAATATCCCGAAACGGTACCCGGTACCGACCGATACCAATACAGTTCCGTTCCAGAGCTCAATCTGGTACCAAACCCGGTACGATATTCATAACATTGTTGAGAAGGCATAATTACATTATTTGTAAGGAAGTCAATTTAATAAAGATAAAGATATGAAATCTTAGAAGAAGATCAACAAATAAAGCTCAAAAAATAATTTATAGATTTAGCTCAATTTGTGACCGGTATATAATAATTTGATTTTTTATTAGGCCCTACACTATTTTTATAATATTGCAGAAGAAGAACTTATTTAAAATTCAATTTAAATAATCTCAATTTTCAAAGGAATTTTAAAAGTAAATTAAACTTAAAACTTCTGTTATGAACTTCTTAACGTTTAAATTCACCTTTTAAAATTAATTACCAAGAATACTTTATTTCTATTTTTAATTTGAATAAACAAGAAAATATGAGTGAAAAGAAAGAAATATTCTCATAGATAATAATGAAATAAGCACAATTAAGGTTGAAAAGGTCTAATTTATCTTAAATAAAAAATAAAAAACTCAAATATTTATTCCATTTACATATTTAAATATTTTATTTTAAATTCTAAATAAAATCACAAACTCTTCATAATTTAATCATATATTTTATTTTAGTTATATGGTATGTTTTGATGGATTTAAACCTCATCTTTTTTAATAAAATCTCCAAATTTGCAAAATTCATTTCAAACTTAGGTAATAACTTAGACAATTAAAATAGAATTTTTAATACTATTTGTTATTTTACAAATTGACCTTGAAATCAAAATTTTATGTTTTGACTTTTTATTTATATTTAAATTAGATAGATGA
Organism: Erythroxylum panamense; assembly: GCA_027123425.1. Lineage (NCBI taxonomy): Eukaryota > Viridiplantae > Streptophyta > Magnoliopsida > Malpighiales > Erythroxylaceae > Erythroxylum > Erythroxylum panamense. The sequence goes on along the minus strand of JAOTIZ010000003.1, from coordinate 32,342,394 downwards.
TGACTCTATTTAAATTATTAGATAAGTGATAAAACTAAAATTGAAATTAGATAAGTGATGGTTTTATTTATAACTAAAATTGGAATTAGATAAGTGAAATATTGCAGTGTCGTATGCATGTGAACCTACAGATTGCAACAAAAGGTAACTCCCAAACTAAAACTGTTCCAAATTGAGTGGATTACGTTTTGAAATTAACAGAGCAGAAATGGTCTAAAAATGGAAACGAATGCAGTCAAACCACGTCGTTTTGCATGGCTTTTCTACTCTGCAATCTATAATTTGTCAGTGGTGTGACTAGTGGTTGCCATTGAACTTGGAATCCTGTGAACGGTGATCTAAGATCCTCTGTTCAGTATTACTTTATCTTATTTTGTCTCATGAAATTTTAACTATTTATTTTATGGGATTCATGCGGGACTTACACAGAACCCACATAAATAAACAGCTGAGATTTATTGGACACAATAAGACACTATAATATTAGACAGAAAATCTGAACTCGTGAACGGTTGGCATGAAACGTAAGCCTTAAATCCAACGGTGGGAACGACCTTCATTGCGCTGTGATAGTTCTGTGATGATCATTGGATGCCCATAAGAAGCCTAAAGGCTTTTTAGTTGTGTAGACCCCATGACTTTGCACAGACCAAAAACATCGGAAGTTGTGAAAATCTACTTGATAGATAGGCTCTCACAGGTCACAACACAAGGGCAGATAAGAGAGAGGGAAGTCTTTGAAGTCTCATGAGTTTCAACTCTTCTTCAATGGACGTCTCAGTTCATCAACTCCCTCCTCCAGATTCTTCTCCCAAAACCCATCTCCAATCCATCAACCACAACAATGAAACCACTCAAGACCCACGGGACTCATCGCTGACAGGTTCTGTGATTGTTACAAGCACTCAAATTTCAGAAGAGCAGGACCAGAAGTCCAAGACCAGCAAAGGGTACATGTTTCTTCTGGTGATCAACTATGCATGTCTCTTTGTGGGTTCGGTCTCGTCAAGTCTGCTCTTGAAGTTCTATTTCATTCACAAAGGTTCAAGTAGATGGGTCTCCACATGGGTCCAATCTGCTGGATTTCCTCTACTTGTCTTGCCTGTTTATTTACCTTATTATCTCCTTAAAAACACCGATAGACCACCCTTTAATGGCTTCCCTCCTAGAATATTGGTCTTATCAACTTTGATTGGCCTCATGATAGGCATCAGCAATCTGCTTATCTCCTGGGGCAATTCGTATCTTCCAGTGTCAACCTCGTCTCTAATTTTATCATCTCAACTCGTGTTCAATCTTATCCTATCCGTTCTCATCGTGAACCAGAAGATCACGTTTCAGAATCTGAACTGTGTGATCCTGTTGACTATAAGTTTAGTCCTTTTGGCCTTAGGTTCAAAGCACGATAGGCCTGATGGCTTAACTCGTGCCAAGTACTTCATTGGTTTCTTTTCCACATTAGGAGCTGGCTTGTTGTTTGCACTGTATTTACCCGTTATGGAGAAGATTTACAGGAAAGTTTATTGCTTCTCGATGGTAATGGAAATGCAGCTGGTGATGGAAATTGCAGCCACTGCACTAGCCACTATTGGAATGACATTTGACGGCGGCTTTTCAGAGATGAGAAGAGAGAGTCTTGAAGTTTTCGATAAAGGACCGACGGTGTATTGGGTTACAGTGATCGGCAACGTTGCTGCGTGGCAGCTATGCTTCATGGGCACGGCGGGAATGGTTTTCCTGACGTCTTCACTCACCGGAGGGATTTGCATGACTGCCCTTTTGGCCATGAATGTGATCGGAGGTGTTTTAGTGTACGGCGACTCGTTTGGCGGCGTTAAGGCGGTGTCCACCGTGCTCAGCGTGTGGGGTTTTTGTTCTTATGTTTATGGCATGTATGTGAAGATGAAAGAAAATAAAGGAATTGATGGTGATAAAGAAAAGGAGAATCAAAATCATGGGATGGGGATGGTTCATGTGTAGCATCAATCGTCTTTTTTCCTTTTCTAATGTTAATCAATGTCGTTAGCTTCTTGCTGTGCTGTGATAATAAATATATGAATAGTTATTGTATGATTAAGAGATAGTTTTGGAGATTAGTTTTATGAATTTATGAATTTCACTTTCATCGCCAAACTGCAGGTGAGTAGTGAGTATCAATAATTGCAGAATAAAAATAAAAATAATTTAAAGGTTAATTATAAAAAATTAAAATTTGTTTAATTTTGTAATATAAAATTTAAAAGTAATACTTAAATATACTATATTTGTATCACATATAAATTATATTTAATGACCTAGTTTATTACATCATCTAACACATTATTTTTGTTGAAAATTAAAAATTAAAATACTCTAATGTCATCATTTAAAACTTGTGCTATTATTATAAAATTAAGTAAAATATATAATTTTTTTGATAATTAACCCATATTTTAAAGTAAAATTTTCTTTTTTTAATAGAGACAACCACAAAAAAAATCACTGTTTAGAAAATTATGGATGAGAGAGTAAATTTGAGTTACATGTTGAAAGCTCTTGTGTGATTTCTAAGCTTTTGTGTGATTTCTAAGTGTGATAGTGCATGCATGACCATAGAGAGTTATTGATCTTAATCATAATTAGTGGTTTCATTAATATCAACAACAGGAAGAGAGAAAGAGCTAACAAGGTACCAAAATTTAGTGTACTTTTTGCATAATATAGAAAGGAAATAATGTAAAGCATGATTTTTTGGCATTTGACAATTTTTAGGATTTAACTTTTGATTAGGCAGCTGAAAGCTCTATTAAACAGTAAAACAATAAGGAATCAGGAAACTTCAAAAGGTGCTTAAACAGGTAATATCTGTTAGCACTAAGTAGACCGCGCTTACCAACTCTAGATTTGCTCCACTAATTAGAGCATGCCCTTCAAGGCGGCCTAAATATCTTATTAATAATCATTCATTGAACGCTACAAATTACGAGATGAGATCTTCTGTCTAATATTACTCTGTCTTATTCTATTTTATAAAATCTCAGTTATTTATTTCGAAAAACTTACATAAATAAATGGCTAAGATTTATTAGACAAAATAAAATAGGATAATATTGAACAGAGAATCTAGAGTTCTAGACTCTACAAATCACACCGCTTGACTATAACAATTGGCTTGGTGTACGTAGTTACGCATTAAAAGCCCTCACAGTACCTACTCATAATGGTATGGTTCATCCATTAATCTTGTAATTTGTGGTGTGTGGTTATTTGCTCATGAGCAAGACTGGTCACATCGCGGTCCTGAACGTGTCGACTTATGCTGTAGTGGAGATTTGTCATTTCACACCAAATATCAAGGGAGGATATATGTGGGGAGTGTTTTGAGAATCTAGATCAAATCTAGTCGAAAACTAGGCTGCATGAACGGATTTTCCTGTTGGCTAGCGGCTGCGGATGATATTTTAAAAGTTTTTAAGTTTTGTGGATTTAATAATAAAAGTATCGATTTTAAATGTTTGTATTGAAGCTTTTATAATAAATTTTAAATTATTTTCAAATATTTTAACATTTATAAATTAAATTTCCCCTCAAAAATAACTTTTACTTAATTAAAATTTAATAAAGATATCATAATTGATAAGTTAATGTCGAAAAATATTTTATATTGCAGTAAAACTTGAGGGTGTCCATTATTAAATGTTGCATAAATTAGAGTTATTTTGTGAACATGTGTTATCATTCAAAGTTAATCTATAAATATTGAAATGCTAAAAATTTATGTAAATTTTTATAAAAATTTTAAGGACGAGTTAATATATGTTTTCATTACTTTTTTATAAAAGAGTTTCAAAATGTGGTAAAATAATTTTTATTTTATTGTATTGCTAGAAACTATTTATATTTTAAAATTTGGACCAACAATTAAGCCGATAATATAAGAGATATAAAATTTAAAGAATCAATTAGTATGTATAATTAAAAAATTAAAAATTTTAATATTTAATTAAAAAAGACTATCCTTATCAACAAAAAATGTTAAAATTTAGTTAAAGAGAGGATTAAATGAATATTAACTGATTTATTATAATTTTTAAAAATAGATTAATTTATAAAAAATTGTTGATTTTTAAAAATAACGGTAGTTAAAATAAAAAGTAATTAATTTAAAATTTTTAAAATTAAACCAATTCAAATCATAATAGCTAATAAGGGAAATGGGAAATCGAAAATACCGATTTCATGCTCAAATCGTGTCCACTTCATTGCCTACCGAAAGAGAGGGATGCAGCTAAGTGCTAACAACTACAAAACACATCATCGTTATGGTAGTGAAAAATGTTATAATTACTACTACCAAGCTCAAAGTCATTTTCATACAAAGTGGAGAGGGAATCTGATCTATCCTCTTTGTCTCATATATATCCTTAGCCAAAGAGATCATTAAAAAGAAGGAGTCCACATCCAAAATCCTTAAGCATTGAGTAAGCCTCCCTTTTAGTTTCGACTTTTCTATCGTGTAAATGAAATAAACACTTTTTAAAAAAATCGTGATGTGATCAAATCTTTTAAGAATTATCTTTATAAGATTGAATCTCTAACTTAATTTTTGGTAATATCTATTAGATAACACATTAAATTGCCTTTTCTAAAATTTTTATATCAATTTTTTTTTTGTTACACAATGGAATTACACAACTAAACTCAAGCCCGTAAGTACTGAGAGGCCTGCGCATCGCGGCGGAGAAGCTCCTGAATGCCAAAAGGAGGCTCGGGGAGGAGAGAGAGACCCGGACTGCATGCCCCAGCAAGATGAGCTAGACGGTCCGCGCACTGGTTGCCTTCCCTATACACATGTTGCAGGTGAACGGTCCACTCTCGCTACAACAGCTGGTGCACACATGTCACCAAAACAGAAACCTCAGTCAGTATTCCGATGGAAGTAGAGAGCAGATTAATAACTTCAAGGGAGTCGACTTCTAAGATAACACGACGAAAGCCCGTGTCCCAGGCCAGCTGGAGCCCCGAGACGACTCCCCATAACTCCGCAGAGAGCGGAGAACCCTGCTTAAGATGCTGCTGAAAACCGCCCCGCCACTTTCCCTCGCAATCCCTGATAAGACCCCATAGTAAACCCTGTGGGAAAATATAAATTGAATTCATCCATGTAAAGATTGTTCTAACTGAATTTTCATATAGATTGAATTTATCTATGTAGGATTGAATTTCTAACTAAATTTTATTAATTTAATGCTTTTATATCCATTAGATGACACGTTAAATTTCCTTTTCCTAGCATTTCTTGTGAAACATATAGAGTTCATAGACCTAATATTGCACAATCTAATTAATGTTGGAGGCTGATTATCTTGTCCCCCATGCTAATATCCTTTTGGGGTAAAATCAATTTGCTTGATAGGCTACTTTTACTACACATTGCTTTCAGAGATAATATTAGTGCAAGTGGTAGGGCTCACATTATAGAAAACACAAGTTTAGCCGAAAAAAAAAAGTAATGGGATTTAAAACCTAAAAACACAAAGTGCAAGAGATAAGTTGGAAAGCAATAGGTGGATAAACCCTAGTTTCATCATTACGTGGTACCAAGTGGATGAATCAGCCTAACAAGTCCTTCCTCTTGACAATATAGAGATAAATATCATTGGGATTTGGTGTTTATCTCTAAAGTATTGTTTGCATAGTCAACTAAAACAAATGAACAACGTAGAAACATATGTCCTTTTAAGCTCCTTTTTCGTACTGACTTTCATGTATACGATTGATGATTCTAAAATATTTAATTCTGCATCTTTTTATATATATATATTAAATAATCCAAGTAGACAAATCTAGACGACTTTGATGATTGCTATATATATATATATTTTATTTTTTTTATTGAAAGTACAAGCTGCCAATAAAAATAAAATATTTCAACCAAAGAAAACTTGCACTTTTGGATAATAAAAGTTATCATGGTAAGTATTTGCTACTTGCATTATAATTTGTAGGATTCTCCTCTCTTTAGCATACACATTTTATTAAAGTAAAAATATTCATTAAAATTGGTTAGGGGTTTTCTATTAATTAATTGGGTTAAATTTGCTTGATTTTGAATGGAATTTTTTTTTAATTACCTAACTTATAAGATACTATATATACTTTAAAAGTTTGAAATCTCTCATTAAAAGAAAAAGATTTAATTACAAAAAAACTCAAACTTTTGCCAAATTTTCAATTATAGCTTGAATGTTAAAAAGTAGTCATAAAATGCTTAAATTTTTAAAAAATTTTAATTCTAGCCCGAACTTTAAAAAGTAACAAAAATGTTCAAATTTTTAAAATTTTTTAAATTCTAGCCCGACGTTAGTGTTTCTGTTAAGTTTGTTGATATGACTTGCCATGTATTTCAGAAACTTTAACTATTAATACGTTAGCCAAAATTAACAAAACAAATGAAGATTAATAAAACGACGTCGTTTAATCATATAATTAAAATGACATCGCTGTTTAAAAATAACCTAAATCAGATTACGCAGCTCTGATAATTTTATGCTTTGATTTCAGTTTTTATTTTGTTCTATCGACACTTTTACCCTTTGATTTTCAGATTACGCAACCTCAATATCTTCACACTAAGGGCATCAGAACAACAAATTAAAAATGAGAAACGTACTGGAGCAGTACACTGTAATGCGAGAGTATTTTGGAGCGTTAGAAGAAAAAAAATAAAAACAACAGGTTGAGGGCATCGGGAGAACAACAGATAACGTCAGGCTAGAATTAAAGAAAATTGAAAGTTTGAATATTTTATTTTCACTTTTTAAAGTTTGGGTTAGAATTAAAAAAATTGAAAGTTTGAACATTTTATTGTTACTTTTTAAAAATAAGGCTATAATTGAAATTTTTTTTGAATTTTTTTGGTAATTAACCCAAAGAAAAATCATATACCAACCACACATATTTGAGTAGAAAATTTATCATACTGCTTATCCTAATTAAGCAAAACAAAATCTCAAAAGGGATTGTTCAACTCCAAATAAAAGTACAAGCAGCCAAAAAATTATAAAAATTAATTATTATTTATATAATTACTCGTAAGATTCTCTTCTTTTTAATATATATAAATTTTATTAAAATAAAATTATTAAATTTGATTAATAATTTTTAATGATTTGGATTGAATTTATTTGATCTTGAATTTACGATTTTTTAAGTAAATTCAAATTACTTAATTTTATAAATTATGTACTTAAAATTTTATTTAACGCATATTCTTAAATAATATTTACAAATTCTCTCGTTAAAAAGAATAACTAACTAAATATATTTGAGTATAAAATTTATTATAATGTTTACCCTAATTAAGCAAAACAAAGTCTCAAAAGGGATTGTTCAGCTCCAAACTAAAAGCATGATTGTTCAAACTTCAAACCGTAGCAAATAAACTTGTGGAATCTTAGTACAACAACATGCACAAGAGAGCTCATACCTCATAACTCGACATGTATAGCTTTAGAGTACTTGACAAGTGATGACTGCATCCTAAATATCAGAGCTTTAAACATACAAAAAAAGGACTTGACATTGCAATGCAATAAAAGGAAAAAGTAGCACCTGCAGTACAAGACGAACACACATGGGTTTGATTCCAACCCGTCAAATGCTTCTTTATGATATGTGGTTGAGATAAGGGTTTAGTAGGACGAACGCTTTTGTCAGAATCATTGATATGCATTACGTATGATTTATATGAAGCTCTCTCATCTTTTTGAAGCTTTTAGCTTTACCTTTTTTCTCTTTTTCAGGAAACAAGAACCTGGGAATTGCCTATCTTTGACAAAAGTTGTGCTTTCTAACTTACTTAGTTGTGGCACAGCAAATGTACAAACTTATTCCATTGACTCGACTTTTCAAGGTTATGTAGTACTTGCACATTTGGTACAAATCTGGAATCCATTCAAAGCATGGTATTGATTCCTTGTTTAGTTAGTGTGAAAAATGTTGGAGGAACAATGATGCAGAAGTCAAGACAAGGCTAGTCCCTCTAAAAATGAGAGAGGGCACAAAACTCTGTTTTTGGTTTGGTCTGAAACGATATCGGATTCGAAGCTCCAAACTCTGAGTGCAAGCCTGATCGAACTTAGGCAGTATGAAGCTCGATCAAGTCATTTATTTTTTAATTTTTAAAATTTTAAATAATATTATCTTATATAAAATTTTCAAAATTTAAATGCCGTGTGTCATGCCAAATTCACATAAGATTTTAATAAAATGATATTAAACAAAATTAAACAAAAAAATCCTAACCTATCCTTCTGCCCTCATGTGCCACACTTGAAACACTTCTCTTTATGCCACCCAAAGCCCTAAAATAATCGATCTTTATCTCGTTGAAGGTGTAGTTAAAGTTTCCCTTCGAATTCACTTATTAATTCCAAACTCAGTGATGTGAGCAGGAGTAAGGATCACTATGGAGATGGCGTACGGGGACGAGTTTGTCATTCTAGTTAGACCTATGTCCAGAGCTAGGGTCGAGAGATTTAAAGAGACTCTCTATGCGCATGTGGACCAACTTATGAAGAGGATGAAGCTAGCCAAACCTATTGGAGGAGAGCTCGTTAGATCACAGTCCAAATTGATCCACTTGTCTCAAACCTTTGGACGAGATTCACTTGAAACTTGAAGACCATTGTGTTAGGCTATTCTTTGTCATTTGAAGCCCAAGAGGAGACGCGCTTATGACCAGACTTGGCGCCTCAATAAGACCAGACCTTTAGGCGCACACTTATGTAGGTGCTGTGCTTTTGTAGGAAAACAAACCAATAACATATTTCAATGAGAAGTTGAGTGGTGCACAACTTAACTACCCAACCTATGATAAGGAGTTATATGCTGTTGTGAGAGCATTGGAGGTGTGGCAACACTATCTCCATCCCAGAGAGTTTGTCATTAGGACGGATCATGAATCCTTGAAGCACTTGAAGGGACAGGGCAAGCTGAGCAGACATGCTACTTGAGTGCAGTTCCTGGAGACATTCCCCTATATCTTGTAGTACAAACAAGGAAAGGAAAATGTGGTAGCCGATGCACTATCTAGAATGTACTCCTTAGTTTCTACTCTTACTTCTAAACTGTTAGGGTTTGAGCAACTTAAAGATATGTATGCTTCTGATGATGATTTTTTTACTGTATATAATTTTTATGAGTATGCTACCTTTCAGAAATTCTATAGGTATGAGGGCTATTTGTTTAGGGGTAGCCAATTGTGTGTGCCTAACTGTTCATTGCGTGCTTTATTGGTGCAAGAAGCCCATAGTGGTGGATTGATGGGTCATTTTAGGGCCACTAAGACTCTAATATTTTGCATGAATATTTCTATTGGCCTGGTATATGTAGGGATGTTGAGCGTGTATGTGCCAAATGCATTGCATGTAAACAGGAAAAATCTACTATTAAACCCCATGGATTGTATTCCCGTTTACTTGTGCCTACTGAACCTTGGGTTGATCTTTTTATGGATTTTATTTTAGGGCTGTCTAGAACAAAGAAGGGGTATGATAGCATCTTTGTTGTTGTTGATCGATTTAGTAAGATGACCCATTTCATTATATGTCATAAGACTGATGATGTTATGCATGTTGTTGATTTATTCTTTATGGATATTGCTAGATTTCATGGTATTCCTAGATCTATTATTTCGGAAAGAAATGTTAAATTTTTGAGTCATTTTTGGCGTGTTTTGTGGGGAAAGTCAGATACTAAATTGCCTTATTCTACTACTTGTCATCCACAGACAGATGGACAGACTGAGGTTATTAATAGAACCTTAGGTACCTTATTGCGTGCTGTAGTTGGTAAAATTTTGAAAACTTAGGGTGATTGTTGGCCGTTTATTGAGTTTGCCTATAATAGATGTGTGCATTCCATCATAGGTTTTTCACCTTTTGAGCTTGTTTATGGTTTTAACCTTTGACTGTTTTGGATTTGGTGTCTTTACCCTTGCATGAGTTGTCTAGTACAGAAAGCAAGAGGAAAGCTGAGATGGTAAGGGAGTTGCATGAGAAGGCAAGACAGTACATTGAGTAGAGGAACAAGGTCTATGCCAAGCAAGCCTACAAGGGGCGCAAGCTAGTGACTTTTGAACCTGGTGATTAGGTTTGGTTGCATTTGAAGAATGAATGGTTTCTTTCCTAAAGGAAGTCCAAGTTAGATTCTAGGGGTGATGGTCCATTTCAGGTGTTGGAGCGGATCAATGATAATACTTATAAGATTGATATGCCAGGTAAGTACAATGTTTCGGCTACCTTTAATGTAGCTGACCTTTCTCCTTTTGATATGAATTCAGATTCGAGGACAAATCTTCTTGAGGAGGGAGGGACTGAGAGGATCACCATGGAGATGGCGTACGTGATAGGGATGAGCTTGTCATTCCAGTTGGACCTATGTCCAGAGCTAGGATCGAGAGATTCAAGGAGGCTCTCTATACACATGTGGGCCAACTTATGGAGAGGATGAAGCTAGCCAAGCCTATTGAAGGAGAGCTAGTTGGATCATAGCCCAAATTGATCCACTTATCTCAAATCCTTAGACCGGACTCACTAGGAACTTGAAGACCATTGTGTTGGGCTATTCTTCGTCATTTAAAGCCCAAGAGGAGAGAATAAGACCAGACCTTTAGGCACATGCTTATGATCTATTTTGGACTTATTCCTATTTTGGTTTTCCATGTATTTTAAGCCCAAGTCTTTTAGCATTAAGCCTAGGTATAAATACTTATGTTTTAAGGTTTTGGATGACAACTTATTTGATCATATTGTTTCGTGTATGTCGTCGCCCATATTGAGAGGAGAAACCCCTCTTGTTCTTTTCAACTTAGGAATTGAACATCAGCTATCAACTAAATCAGATTGTGACGTGGTTTTGATCATAAACAACTTTCTTGGTCTGTTCTTTACCCGTTATCTAGGTTGCTCGAGATAAGTTCATTGTGAGAAACCTTGCGTATCAGATTTAATTTTATTTAATTCGAATCTATCATCTTCTTCTTTCCTTGAATCCGAACTTTACAATTTTTCAATTTTGTGGAGCGTGTTAGTTGGTATGAGAGACAAGTTTGGGGGAAAATTCTTATTCAACTCTATCAAAATTCAAGAAATTACAGCCCATCGCCATTCAATTATCGTCGGTTCATCAATTCAGGTGTAAATTAACTTTTGGCTTAGGGTTTGAATTTTTCTTCTTGTTATTATTTTAGTTAGGGTTTTCATTTATTCTTCTTGTTTCTTTTGTTGAAACTTTTGGCTTATATAAAAAAAGTTCAAAAAATTAAAAAAATTCAGAAAAAGTCAAAAAATAAGAAAAATCCAAAAAATGAAAAAATATGGAAAAAGCCAGAAAAAATCAAAAAAAATCCCAAAAAAGTCAAAATATCCAAAAAATCTGAAATTTTTTCTTTTTTCTTTTCTTTTCCTTGTTTTCTTTATTTCGTCATACGCGTACTTGCTAGTTGGTTCGAAATTTTATCATCCTTTTGATTCTTTTAATCAGTTGAGAATTGGTTCCGAGTGGTGATTTAAATTTCAGAGGGAGATTGAGCGGTAAAAGGCAAGAGTGTGTGAGCTTATTTGAGGGAGTCATTGCCGTGATTTAAACAAAAGGGGAGTGACATCATTTGAGTGAAATACATGAGGGAGTGTATGAGGTTGTTTATTACTAACCTTGATTTGCAGGTATATCATTTTATCTACAATGTAACAAGAAGGTAATAATGATGACAACCAAGGGGGAGATGTAAATATCGCTTTTACTTTGAGAGCCATGTAGCAACAATTTGAGAGGTTCACTCTAGTCTTAAATGAGATTAGGGGACATATGAATGAGCTCAAACAAAGGAGACGTGAGGAACCTCAGGGGAGGCGTGCAGGTGTACGCTAGCAGCAACCACCATCTCGTAGACCACTATCTCGATATGAGCCAGAGGAGGATGAGTTTGAGGAGGAGGAGGAGTTTGAGGTATGTTGACCTAGGAGAGCTCAGAGAGTTGAGCCATTTAACAGGAGAGATGGAGATCCTAAATCCATCAAGATGCAGATCTCAACCTTCAAGGGAAGGAATGATGCAGAGGCTTACCTGGAGTGGGAAGGGAAGGTGGACTTGGTTTTTGAGTGCCACAATTTTTCTAAAGATAAAAAAAAATAAAGCTAGTCACTGTTGAATTTACATATTATACACTAATATGATGGGATCAGTTGGTAACATCCAGGAGGAGAAATAGAGAGATGCCTATTGCTATTTGGGATGATATGAAGGCATGCATGAGGAAGCAGTTTGTGCCATCTTACTATTATAGGGAGATGCACCAGAAACTGTAGAGACTCACTCAGGGGTCTAAATCAGTGGAGGACTACCACAAGGAGATGGAGGTGGCTATGATTAGACCAACATAGAGGAGGACCCGGAGGTAACCATGGCACGGTTGTTGAGTGGTTTGAATAGGGAGATAACTAATGTGGTAGAATTGCAACACTACATGGAGATTGAGGACATCGTGAACATAGCCATGAAGGTGGAGAAACAAATCAAAGCTAGAGTGGCAGAAAGGATTATGGCAAATTCTAGCAAATCATGGAATTCAAAATGGCCCAAGAGAGAGGATAAGTCGAAAGACAAGGGGTCGGACTTTAATGAGACACCCAAAAGGCCAAATTTATCGTTTGACCCTAAAGGCACACCCAACACCAAAGCTTATTCTAGTATACATTCTAGCATTAAATGTTTTAGGTGTTTAGGTACTGGCCATATTGCATCTCAATGTCCAAATAAGAAAGTCATGATTATGAGGGATACTGAGATGATTGATTCAGAGGATAGTAGTAGTGAACCTGAGCTTGTTGTTGATAATGATTTTAAGGATGATAGTTGCTTTGAGAGAGTTGTTACAGGGGAAGCACTAGTAGTTAAGAGGGTACTAAGTGCTAGGGCCACACATGAGTTTATAGATTAGAGAGAGAATCTTTTCTATATGAGGTGTTTAGTTAGTAGGAAAGTATGCAATTTGATTATTGATGGGGGTAGTTGCACTAATGCAGCTAGTTGGACTATGGTACAGAAATTGAGTTTGACATGCAGGAAACATTCGGAGCCATACAATTTACAGTGGTTCAATGATAGTGCTGGTGTGAAGGTGACTAAGCAGTTTGTAGTGCCATTTTCAGTAGGGAGATATGAGGATGAGGTGTTGTGTGATGTGGTACCAATGGAGGCTGGTCATATGTTACTTGAGAGACCTTGGCAGTTTGACAGGAGGGTAGCATATGATGGGTATACCAATAGGTAGTCCTTTAAGTTTAAGGGTAGGAATTTCATTCTACTACCTTTATCACCTCATGAATTGTACCTAGACCAGATAAAAGGAAGTAAAAGTGAGGAGGGTTTGGGCACTGAGAACACAAATAGTGAAAAGAGAAAAGAGACCCAAAAGAAAATTGAGTTTGGCCCAATGGTGAGTGACTGCATTAGTGAGAAAAAGAAAGTGGGATGTGCAAGAGAGAAGAGCTCAGAAAGATAAAAGAAGAGAGAAAAGAAAGAGAGAAAAGTGAACTTGTTTGTTAAGGGAAAAGACTTAAGGAGAGTAACTAGAGAGAAAAGAGCACCAGTAGTGGTGAGATACATAGAGTGTTTAATTCCTAACGCTAACCCTCTTAATGATTTGCCTAATGTTTTTGCTTCTCTTTTACAGGATTATTTAGATGCTTTTCCTGAGAAGATGCTCAAGGGACTGCCACCCTTGAGAGACATCGAGCACCAGGTTGTTTTTGTGCCTGAAGCTCAAATTCCAAACCGCCCAGCTTATAGGAGTTATCTTGAGGAGATAAAGGAGCTTCAAAAGCAGCTGGATGAGTTATTAGAAAAGGGACATGTAAGGGAGAGCTTGAGCCTGTGTGCGGTGCCTGTATTGCTGGTATCTAAGAAAGATGGAACCTGGAGGATGTTTGAGGACCAGATTGTTTTACAGAATTATTCAGATGCCTTTCTGGAGAAGATGTCCAAGGGACTGCCACTCTTGAGAGGCATCGAACACCAGATTGTTTTTGTGCCTGGAGCTCAAATTCCAAACCGCCCAGCTTATAGGAGTAATCTTAAGGAGATAAAGAAGCTTCAAAAGCAGCTGAATGAGTTACTAGAAAAGGGACATGTAAGGGAGAGCTTGAGCCTGTGTGCGGTGTTTGTATTGCTGGTATCTAAGAAAGATGGAACCTGGAGGATGTGTTTGGACCGCACAGCTATTAACAAAATCATTGTAAAATATCTCCACCCTATCTCTAGTTTAGATGATATGCTTGATGACTTGCATGGTGCATGTATCTTCACAAAAATTGACTTGAAAAGTGGATACCACCAGATTAGAATGAAACCAAGAGATGAATGAAAACTTATTTCAAAACTAAATATGGGTTGTATGAGTGGTCAGTCATGCTATTTAGTTTAACTAATGCACCCAACACTTTTATGAGGTTGATGAATCATGTCTTGTTTGCATTCCTTGGAAAATTTGTGGTTGTTTACTTTGATGATATCTTGATATATAGCATTAATCTTGATGAGCATGTCATGGATGTGAAGTGTGTCTTAGATGTGTTGAGACAAGAGAAATTGTATGCAAACCTTAAGAAGTGTACATTTTGTGTTGATAGGCTAGTATTCTTGGGGTTTGTGATCAGTTCTCAAGGGGTTAAGGTTGATAATGAGAAGGTGAAGGCTATTCGAGATGGCCAACACCTAAGAGTGTGAGTGAGGTGAGGAGTTTTCATGGGCTTGCTAGTTTTTATAGGAGATTTGTGAAAGATTTCTCTACTATTACTACTCATTTGATTGATATAGTTAAGAAAGAGAAAGGATTTGCATGGAGTAAGGAACAAAAGCATGCATTTGCATTATTGAAGGAAAAATTATATTATGCTCCTATTCTGTGTTTGCCTAATTTTGATAAGACTTTTTGTTGGGAAATCTGGACCAGATCTGATCCGACCGCAGTGGAATAATCACGAAACTTTTTCGTGACTTTTGATTTCTCAAAAATCAAGATCTATTTAATTCTATAAAATGATTAACACGAATCAAAATAAAGCAAAAATTTAATTCGTACCTTATTCCGAA
>JAOTIZ010000003.1:32317009-32327159 GCA_027123425.1 Erythroxylum panamense | reverse complement strand
TAATACTTCACAAGTATCTGATATCTTAAATACTAAACATCTTTAGTACATTATCTATGCACTTGGACTTAGAATAAGTCAACAACATCCAATCTATCTCCATAGATCTAATTCCTAGAATTAAGTTGTTACCTTTTCATATCCAACAAGAGTTGTTCTTGGACAATTATATGTTTAACAATTGAAAGTTAGAACTATTATTCTCTGTGAGCAATATGTTTCCACATACTCCCACTAACCTTCTTGTAGATATGATAAATTCACAATCATCTTCAAAACAAACTCTTTGAATTCATCATGAAAGTGAATCTTTCAATATCTCTTAGTCTTTCAACTATACATCAAATGTATCATAAAAGGCATTAGTTCCAATTAGATTTATAGTCATGAGATTTGAACCTTTCAAATTCCTTCTTACTCCCACTACTTATCTTTAGAACAGTTCTCCAATAAGCATACGTTGAATCAAATAATTTGTTTAATAGGTCTATAAGATTATATCCAACGTTTTGGATATCTCATAACCCTTTATTACCCATTTTAGCTCTAAACTAAATGGATAATATATGCTTCAGCTAAGCATCATATCCTTAAATCACTAACTTAGAATATTTCAAAGACTTAGCGTTTCATATCTAATATGAAAACTTGCTAATTGATTTAACCGGAACTATAGAAGGTAAGTCATTGTACCATGCATTGCTATAAAAGAAATACTATTGCATCATACAATATCTCATATTGTATTTTACTCCTTACATATATCCATACATTTATGAATTTAATTGTGAAGGAATTCACTAAAGAATCTCATTTCCTATTGATAACCAAAAATTTAAAACTTACCACAATGATCTCATCGATGTGCTTCAGCATTCCCAATGCTTAATTTCTACTTAGATTTAAACAGTTTGAACTTTTCAAAATTTTAATTCATCATTTTATTTAATACATACGACTATATCACATAAAGTCATTAGTAATATAATAAAATATAATATTATCCTTTTATGAATTGTTATTCCATCCAATGCATCACATGTAAAAAATTTAACAATTCAATACCATCATCATCATTTCACCAAAGGTTGATTTGGTTATTCTTCAACTTTACAAGTTTCACAAGTTCCATACGATTCATAATCAAAAGGATACACATATCCTTGTATGTAACTTTATGATTCTCGTTTTATTGATTTAACCAACATAGCAGAAAATGATTGTCTCGGTTATCTAACCTTTTATTCTTGTAATTTAAGTTAAGCATAAGTATCCTTTTAATCCAACACATATACAAACTATTTTCATAAACTTGGATCAACTACTTTGACTTTACAATATATTTCAAACCATGCATTGAACATTACAATAATGTTGAATCTTAATTCAGTATCAAATACTCATAAGCATGAATTATAAATACATGTGATCTCTATCATATCACATATAAGTAAGAAAAGTCATGCAATTGTTTTCTATTAATGACAACTATTATCATATTATAGCAAAGCCTTTAATTGTAGTCCATAATTATGCTTTTAGTAAGCTAAATTAAGTGAAACAATTCCAACAAGGTAGTATACCTTTCAGCCCTACTCTATACAACCCCTTGCATTTTGCTATCATGGTGTTGACATACATCTTACATGTTGTCGTCAAAGTTTACGAGACATTGTCAACTCAAAATATCAATACATTTTGTCATCTATATGATTTTGACATATCTCTACAACTTTGTCACCATATCCTCAATGGGGATTATAACAAAATTGCATAATGAACATACAATTTTTTATCTAAATTGAGAACTTTTCTTAGACATATCCTATGTTCAAGAACTTGAGTTCACTAACTTAGTATCAACTATACTAAACAAGGTAAATTCTACTAAGAACAAAATATAAATGTAAGAAAAACAAGTAATAAATTATATGTCATGACTACCAAATAAGATTAGGACTTTAATCATGCATTTGGTTACTCCTACTATTTTATTCAAAATAATAGCCCTCACAACTATTCAGAAAGATTACTCTAATCTCTCTAGTGGGCTAGGATCCCATTCAAATATAGTTGACCTTGAGTTTATTCAACAAACTAACTAGACTCAAATTAGGTAGATAGCAACTTTATCAATCACATCTTATGTGACTCCTAGGTCCGTTAGGTGACAACTCTTACCAAAACATATCTTATATGTCATTCCTAACCCTGCCTCTAAATTTATGTGATCATAAGTTTGCTCATCAAAATCACTCAAATTTAGTTAAGTAAAACCTACTATTATAAGATTAAACATATTCGGGTTAAAGAGGCCTTGAGTTTACTCAACAAGCCTTACAATAAATAGAACTCTGGTTTATTCTTATAACAATGGAAGGCAACAATCACGTTCTTAACGTGTACTTAATATTTTTATGAGGGATTTTAACTTCATTTATCTCATCAAAAACAAAATTGCATGTAAAATATCACACATATAAAAACATACAATTTATCATGCATCCAATATATATATCAACCATATAAATAAAGTATACAACATATGCACTCATAATCAAATTATATGCATAAAATGTCAAGCTTCGTATGATTCTAGTTATCAATCTTCATAATCTAAAATAACATTTCCAACTCCTTGGAAAAAATTAGATTATATTAAATCATTGATTCCTAAATAAATTAAATTCCTATTCCAAATAGAAATTTAATTTGATTTGAAAACAATTTTTCAAATCCAATTGGAAACTATTTCCAATTTTTCTTGACTCCTTTAATAATAATTTAATTGAAAACAATTTTCAATAAATTATACTTCTTACTTATTATAATTTAGAAAAACTTCTTTTCAAAATTATATAAGTAAGACATTCTAATCTAATTAGAAGACTATTTCTAATCTAATTAGAAATCACCATTTCTAATCTCATTAAAAATTACTATCCCTTAATTAGAAAACTATTTTCTAATATTAAAGGAAACTACTTTCAAAATTAAATAAAACATTTTTAAATTTAATTAAGAAAGTTATTATATGTTATTTATTTAGAGAATTATTTCTTGACTAATTAGAAAACCTTTCTTTAATAAGTTAGAAAACTATTTTCAAAATATTAAAGAAAGCACATTTTTCTTAATTAATAAATGAAAACACTTTTCAAAATTTAATCAAGAAAAATACTTTATCTAAAAGTCAAGAAACTCATTATTCATAAATAAAGAAACAATTTCTAATTAAATAATAATTCTCTAAACAAATAAAATCATAAATTTAATTTATCTCAATCAAATTGAAATAAATAAATTTAATTAAGAAACAACTTTCTTAATTATTTAAGAAATTTTTTTTCTTAATTTCAAGAAGTCTAATTAATTAATTTCAATCTAATTGAAAATAATTAATTCTAACTTTAGAAACAGCTTTTCTAATTAATTAATTTCAACCTAATTGAAACTAATTAATTCTAATTTTAGAAACTACTTTTTCTAAAATTAATTAAGAAACAATATAATTATTAATCTTAATCAAATTAAGAAAAATAATTATGTTAATTTTGAAATTGATTTGATGATTAATTTAATTTATTAATATTAATTTATTAATTCAACATCTTAAAAAATTAAATTAAATTTCATAATGTTCCTAATAAAATTTACCCTTTGAATTTTTTTTCAACAATTGCAAAAACACTTTTCAATTTTATTAGGAGTATAAAATTTACCCATTGAAAATTTGTTTTTTCAACAATTGCAAAAACACTTTTCAATTTTATTAGGAGTATAAACTAATTTAATCTCCATTAAAAACATTTAATTGAAATTAAGATTTTAAAAGCATTAAAAATCAAGGTGAGAGTCAGTTGGCGCGTGCAATGCACGTGGCAATCAGATTTCTCTGAGCAAGATACCAGAGACAGAGGGAGCGTGTCTCACACTTGCCCATAGTCTTCTCCCCATGATTCTCAACTGTCTCCCATGTTTTTACCAATTGTTTTCCTTTCTCGTCCACGCTTGTGTTTGCCTCACGCTGTCGTAGTTGTTGTGAAAATATTCGATTTAACGGAACCCACGTACAGAATTAAGATTGTTAGAAGGGAAAACGCTCAAGGGAGAGAATAACAGAATCAGAGGAAAGGCAGAGATTCTTTACGGAGAGAGAAATCACAATTTGCACATAGATGATTACATGCCATTAGAGCCGCACACATTCGGCTTAAATATTGACGCAACTACTCGTCTACAATTCATCCCAGGCTAGTACTATAGTTCCAACTATTATTTAAACGTTGCGTATCGCTTCTCCGTTAACTAAGCTCGACGTCCGTCCACGTTTTAATTCCGCATCGTCTTCTCCGATTATCCAGTAACATCGCCTCACCGTGTATTCTTCTCTTCCGACGTCCCACGCCAGTGGCATCGTCCCATGCCGTCAGTGCTGAGGTTTCTCCAAACAGCTCGCACCAACGGTGATCGCTGCTGGTGGGCGACTATCACTGGTGAGTTTCAAAAACTCACCAGCCATCAAAACATAAAGAATGCCCAAAAAATCAAGATTTTCGGGCAACGACAAAACCAACACAAAACGCAAATCCAAAAATTTCACAGTCGCCACATTAGTGCACCCCTCAACTCCTCCACCGCCACGCAAGCAACAATAAAATCGCAAGAACGAACAATAAGAGGAAAATTCCAAGACAATTTGGGTATTCATAGTTTTAGGGTTTTTCATCGTCACCCATAAACCAAAAATTGCAATCGCAAGTAGAACCAATTTCTAGAAAAATCAACACATATTCACAATCAAAACACAAATACCAGTAGTTAGATTCGAAGACAAAACCCAAAGAAACCACAACAAGTAGAAACAATATACGCAATAAGAACTCCAGAACCATTCTTAGGTTCAAAGTTTTCTAGATTTCAATCAGCAGTACATATCAAACTTCTCAATCTGGATATCTAATTTTGTAGTTTAGGGTATTTTAATCTGAAACACCTTTCAGATTTAGGTTTCAAACCTTTTGCCATTCAATTCTAAAATTATAATTAGTAACAATCAATCAATTTAATTAAATTATAGAATTAAAATCTAGCTCTGATACCACTGTTGGAAAATCTGGTCGAGATTAGATCCCGACCGTAGCGCAATAATCAAGAAACTTTTTCGTGACTTTTTTGATTTCCCGAAAATCAAGATCTATTTAATTCTATAAAATAATTAACACAAATCATAATAAAATGCAAATTTAATTCGTACCTTATTCCGAAACTTGATCTTTATCTTGTTGTATCCCTTTGGTCGTTTCCGAAACCGATACGTCTCAATCACCGTAGTCACACAAATGTCCGGTCTCTAATGGTATCCACAGAATAAGTTGAGAGAACTCTGTAACTCTTACAGAGAGGGTTAAACATGAAGTACTAGCTCCATAAAGCTTAAGCCTATTTATAATAAGCTTTGGACGTTTTAGTAATTTAATTGAAATTAAATACTAATTTTAATTAAACTTTAATTAGAATTGAAAATAATTCTAATTAAATACTAATTATTCCCAAATAAGATTCAATATCTTCTATTGATCCTTATTTATTAAATATCTCATATTTAATCATAAAGTTTCTCAAACTTTACAATCAAGTCCAACTTGATTAAATTAATTTTGCTCTCTTCAATCCATTCTATATGTGTGACCCATTAAGTTCTCAATAGGATGTCCCACATTTCTTTTGTTGTAGAGCAATAGGATATCTTTTCGTATTCTCTAGAGATAACGCACATATCAAGTGATGTTTTGCTTTAGTGTTTAGTTATGCATTTCTACTGTTAGTATCAGTCCATACTTTTACGCTATTGGAAGTGAGAATTGTAGCTCCAACTCTAATTGCTTGTCATAGTTCTATAACTACAAATTAATTTAGGAAAATAATTATAACTACAAATTAAAGATATATGGTCATTCACTTTTTCCAGTATGAGTAGTTGTTTTCATTGAAGTAAGGAGACTTTGAGACAAATTGTCCTTCAAAATTTCTCAAGGTGTTTGTCATGATATATCACGTGCTGTAAAACACAATAAATATGAAACCTCTCTCTGATAGCAATTGATAAAGTAAACACACGTAAGAGGGGGTGGATTGTGTGTAACTTAAAAATTTTGCAAATTCTTTCAATTCATATAATAAATAGATCTTAGTTAACGAATAAAAATAGTAGAGCTTGTCATACAATAAATCCTTTTAAACGATAGGAGTCTATTAGGTGATAGGAGCCTTTTGTAAGATAGGGCCTTTCTTAAACAAAAGGAGCCTATTGAATGACGAATCCTATTAAAACAATTTAAAAATCGAGGTACCTGTTAAAACTAAAAGGAATCGTCAGTAAGTTGAAAACCAAAGTGACTTGTTATAAAAGTGAAGGAGTCTCTTCCTGAAATAAACACACACATAATATAATGAGGAAATATAAAAGATAACGAGAGAGAGAGAGAAGAAGGACGCAGTCTATTTTTACCGGTTTGACTTGCAATCCAAGCCTACGTACAGTCCCCTAGTATCCAACTTGAGTGTTTTACTATAAAAAGCTGAGTATTAAATTTGACAAGCCTCTCTAAGTCACGAGTACATATTTTTTAAGGTTCTTTAACCTTCTACACTTGAAGTGTATAACAAGTTAAAACCTCACAAAAAATACAATAACAAATTAATACAGTGATTTCACTTTCTAAGACACAATAAGAATGATATGACTCTTAACAATATAGATGCTGCTCAAATGTTTTGAAAGTCTGAGTATGCTCGTTACTTCACAAGTGCTATTGCTCTTCCTTAAATAGTCAATTTCTTCAAGTAGTCGTTGTTTTACTTGCATCTTTAGTTAACTAGATGGATTTAAATCTGAATAACTTCGATGATATCTTTGCCAAAAATCTTCCAGTAATCATGGGGCTAATATATGACCTTCATAATTTGTAGGATCCTTTCGAATAAACCATTTCTAATAAAGTAAGTTCATAATGAAGGTTTTTGCAAGAAAGTATTTCTTATGATTTTATTTTCTTTTGAAATAAGATCATTAATTATAAAAGGAAATAAATCTATTTTGAATATTGAAATATTATACAGTTATTATCAAAATTGTTAATCATAAACCTTTACCTAACAATACTTAATAATAAAATACAAAGACAGAAATATTGATAAAAAAACAAAAATTTTATAATAAAATTAATTAATATATCTTTATTTTACTGTAATTCTCTCTAAACGTCACTAAATAATTCAAGATAATTAAAACATAACATAATAAATAATATCTTTGAGATATCAAAAAATTCTCTTGGTTGTTTTCAAGTGGACTTTAGTAGGCATTTTCGTTGACCGACTAACAATTTTAACTGCAAATAAAATATCTAACATTGTGTAAGTTAAGTATCTTAAACTTTTCATTAGACTTATGCATAAAGTTGGATCTACATTCTCTTACTCATCAAACTTAAGTAACTTTATTCCAAATTTCATAGAAGTGTTAATGGACTTACTGGTTAACATCTTGAACTTCTTAATCACCTATTTTGCATAATCTTTTTAAGTGATGAAAGCTCCATGTTTCATTTGTTTTACCTTAATTTCAATTAATAAAACATCAATCCCATGTCACCCGTCTTAAACTGTTGAGTTATAAAATTTTAACTCTTTAAATATCTTAGAATTGTTATATGAGAAAACAAGATCATCCGCGTAGATAAGAATAAATAACAAATCATCTTGATCATTTTTAATATAAAGACTATATTCTTGTAAGAATATAATAAACCCTTTTGTTGAAAATAACTATTGATCACTTATTTCAAATTCTTAGTGCGTATTGAAGTCCATATAACACATTCTTTAACTTCAACACTTTCTTTTCTTTACTTTCACCCACATATCCCTATTGCTTAATGTAAGCTTCTTCCTCTAAATAATTGTTGAAAAAATTGAACTTGATGTCAAATTGGTGAATCTCCCAATAATTTGGAACAACAAGATATGTTAATAAATGAATAATTTACAAGCAAGCAACAAAGGCAAATACTTTTTCATAGCCAATACGTTACTTTTGCTTGTATCCTTAGACAATAAGTCTTGCCTTATATGTCTCCCCTTCAGCTTTGATATTTTCTTAACCTTGTACACCTATTTGACTTGAATAGCATTGTGACCTCTTAGAAATAAGTTTTCATGTGTCATTCTTTTCAATATTTTTCATTTATTTAATGAGTCTATTTCTCATTCTTGTTAGCATCTTCATAAGTTAAAGGTTCAATATCTGCAAGTGGACAAAATAAGTTAAAATTACCATAAAATTCATCAAGTTTTTGACATCCCTAAGGTTTTACATTTGTTGGTGAAAATGTGGATGATAACAGTTGAGATGATGGGAGTTGGTCAGGTTGGTGGAGAAGAATTAATTTATGACTTTTTGAATAATCTTCTTCTTTTTTCATCTTCAAAATATAAAAGGAAATCATAAGATTCCTCTATTTAAGAGCTTTAATCCCACAATGCATCTTTTTCGAATTCATCTCTACTAATGATACTCTTTTTATTCCTTGGATTTAACAACTATAGTCTTTTAAAACTTCATACCTCGATCATCAAGTTTGTACTTTTTTTGATTCAAGATATGCACATACGTAAGAATGTCAAACACTCTTAAGTTTGAAGTAGAAGGCTTCAATTCATTCTATATTCTTTTAGAATAACATTTTTCAAACTCTTCGCAGGAGTATGATTGAAAAGATAAACTACACATGTAATCACTTCAATTCAGAGCTGCTTAGGCATTTTCTTACTTTTTAACATCGTTCTCACAATGTTTGACATTATTTGATTCTTTCTCCCAACTATTATATTTTGTTGGGGAGATATATTCACCCAGAAAGAGAATGAATCATATACAACTCATAAATACTCTTAAATATACAACTTTAGTCCGGGTTTTCATCCTTTAGGTAGCCCACCGGATGCGGTGAATTTGTGGCTTTTTCATGATATTATTGGTATTACTTATGTTCGTTAGTTAGAGACTTCTTTTCGGATTTCGCCCGCTTTACTTACAAAAAAAAAAGAAATAAATTCTCTACCTCCATCATTTTTTTAAAATTTTAATCTCGAAGTCTCTTTCTTTTTCAACCAAAGTTTTATGCTTTTTAAATGATTTAGAAGCTTTAGAAATTTGTATTACAAAACGTCACCCATGTCTTTTTACTATACTCATTAATAAAGAGAATAAAGTAAGAGTTTCTGCAAAAATAGGGGGGATTCATTGGTCCACTAACATCTGCATGAATAAGTTGATGTAGGTTGATTAAATTGATTGTTTAAAAACTCTTTTTCTTGTATGCTCTTTAAGTAAGCATATCTCACATAATTGACCATAATGATCTATGCTTGAAATGCCTAATGCCATCTTCTTCTGTCCAAAGACTTTAAGTCCTTTAAAACTCAAATTTACACACCTCATATTCCATATCCATGAATGATTATTGATACCATCTTCAAATACTTGGCCTTCGTGGTGCACAAGTTTAATAAAAATATATTGTTGCTAATCATATTCCCCTTTACCATAACATTAGCACTTGACCAATGTATAAAATGTTATTCTTTAGTTTTGGAATAAAATAAAGATTACAGAGAAGCTTATGATCACATGTCCTTGTCTTAAGCAAAATCGTAAATTGGCCTTTGGTCTCCTCCATTGTATTATCATACATTTGTATCTAATTTTACAAATTTGCTTTTATCACCTGTCATATAATTACTAGCTACATTATTAAGGTACCACATGTTCTTTTCACCTTTTGCCTCATCCTTTATTGTAAGTATTAAAGTTTATTCCGTTACATCTTCCATGGCTTCTATAAATGTTCTTTCTTGAAAAACTATTCCCAAAGATAATGGCTATACTTGCCACATAGATGAAACCAACTTGGGGCTTTTTATCATTTTTTTATTGTATTAATTATGTCAAAATTACCTCTTCATTTGATTTACTACTTCCAAGATTTTTATGAAGTACTCTGAAATTGTTAGAATTTACAATGGGCCTATAGGCCCACACGAGAAGGAAAGTTAGACTACATATAAGTCTAAGTGAGGTTCCATC
>JAOTIZ010000003.1:32263959-32295674 GCA_027123425.1 Erythroxylum panamense | reverse complement strand
TATAATAACTAAATTCAATTCAAATTAATGCTAACTTAACTTACTTAATCAATCTAATCATGCTTAATCTTAAAAAATTTTTGGGGCTAACAACGTCACAGCAAGGAATAGAAATATATGAGAAGTGATGAGCATTAAAGACATGAAGATGAGGAACATCCAACCTTCCACCATTTGCTTTCCATCGTTTTTAAAAAACCTTGTTTACAAGAGTCGCAGTTATAACAGAACTTTTGTGGATCATTGTTCCACTTATTATAGTAGCTAACATATGGACTAGTTATTTTTTGATGCCCATCTTGAAAGAACTGAATGCAAAGAAATAAAATTGTGGAAATGCTTCGTGTTCTTTCATTGATAAATATGTATATTTATATATGGTTCAAGTATTGATGTTGACCATTGATCTTTTATTTGTTTTCATCTAATGGTTGTTATCTATAACAGAATAACAATATCAGTTATTTGTACAGCTGTTAATGTTGAGTGACTTAATATGATGAAATGTAGGTGTAGCGGAGCTCTTCTAGAAGACTGAACAAGAATGCAAGCTACAGTATTGGGTCAGTCCTGTATAAGGGCTTCTTGGGCTTTTATGAATTAAAGGCTCCAGTCCACTTGAGGATTAACTTGGCTCATCAATCAGTGACCTTTCTTTAATCTGAACGTTGTCTTCTCGAACACATCTCTCTTCCAAAATGTGCCATTCAGGTACTCCATTCCACATATACCTGGAGGCCTGCAGCATCCAAACTGAATAGACAGAACCGCAAAACATTAGTTATTAGTGAAAAAACATTCACGTACGTAAGGAATAACGGATCAAAGCTACCTCAATGAATGATAGTCTCATGATGCTGAAGTCGTGACTGTTAACAGACCTAGATGCCATATCTTCACATATTTCTGTGCTATAGAGGCATTCTTTGATGTTTTCCCAGTTGTATCTTTTATGAATCTTGCACTTGAACCACATTGGTGTGGTTATTATGTTCCCACTCTACAACTGGTTCGGTCTAACAAGTGCTAGACCCAGAGTGAGTATCAAAACCAATGTAACCGTAACTATAAACAGACCTGGCACTGGAATTCGAGTTCTGAAGAACACAACAGCATTGCTGGCCAAGAACACAAAGATCAAGCCAATGCCAAGACTACTTTGTAAACTGGGCAATCTCAGGATCTTTCATGTACAGTAGCCCTACTACTGAGGCAAGAAGTGGAAGAGAAAGCACATAAGTGACAGTGGACACAACACATGAAAGACTCTTCCATTGAGGAACTGCCTTGTTTTCAGGCTTTTGTTGCTAGCTTGCCTCTACGTGTCAAGAATCTCAAATTGAACAAGTAAAGAATATTAAGATAGTTTATAAATATATGACAAACCTCTCCTTACAAAATATCTTTTAGGGTAATTAGGCTCAAATTTATCATAGTATCAAAACCTAAACTTGCCTCAATGATTTAGGGCGATACTTGGCTTATTGTAAAATATGTCTATTAGATGTTTAGGCCTGCTCTGGACTGGGGGATGTGTGTTAAGAATCTCACGTTAAGCAAGTAAAGAATATTAGTTTTTAAATTTATGGCAACCTCTTCTTAAAAGGTATCTTTTAGGATAGAATTAGGCCCAAATATATCACTACATGTTTAAAAGCTTCTGTAAAACGTATATATATTATCACAAATATAGCAGTAAGACTAAAGACATTGGGTATAAAAGTTGATGAAATTTTCCTAGATAGTTCATTCTTAATTCTTTGCCTACTAAGTAGTATGAGTCATTCCAAATGAATTATAACACTATAAAGGATAGGTGGAATGTAAATGAATTGATCAGCATGCTTGTTTAAGATGAGACAAGGCTTAAGAATCAAGGAACTCATATCATTAATTTGGTAAGTCATCAAGGAGCTATAAACAAGCCCAAAAGGAATTATGGCAAAGGTAAGGGCAAGCAAGGACCACTTAAAGTTAATAAATCCTTTAGTCAAGCTCACAAGAAGGACCATAAAGGTGAGATGCCATTTTTGCAAGAAACTTAGACATTATTAGAAAGATTGCCTAAAATGTAAAGGTCGGTTAAAAAAGAAAGGTAAGATTAGTGCTTTAGTATGTTTCGAATCTAATTTGTCTGAAGTTCCTTATAATACTTAATGGATTGATTCTAGATGTATCACTCATGTTTCGAATACCTTGCAAAAATTCCTTACAACCTAAACCACAACTAAATGAAAAAAAAATTGTTAGGTAACCACGTAAAAGCTCCAGTTGAAGCCATAGGAAGTTATCGTTTCATTTTAGATACTAGAAATCATTTAGATTTATTTCAAGCACTTTATATACCTATTGTTTCCCGTAATTTAGTTTCCTTATCTAAACTTGATTTGTTAGTTATAATTTCAAATTTGGGAATGAATGTTTCAGTTTATTCAAAAACAATTGCCTTATTGGTTCTAGTATTCTTTATGATAGCCTATACAAGTTAAATCTTAATAACCTTTTTACTGAAGCCTTACTAACCTTGCAACATAATGATGGTACTAAACAAGGTTTAATTAATGAAAGTTCAACTTTCTTCTGGCATAAACATTTAGGTCATATTTATAAATAAAGACTATAAAGACTAGTAAAGAATTAAATTTTACCAAATTTGGACTTAAATGATTTTGGTGTGTGTGTGGATTGCATTAAAGGAAAGCAAATCAAACACACAAAGAAAGGAGCCACAAGAAGCACACAGCTTCTTCAAATTATACACATTTAGTCAATTTGCCTGAAGGTTGTATGAGAGTCAGATGTAAGTGGGTTTTTAAAACCAAACGTGACTCTTATGACAATATTGAAAGACATATGGTTAGACTTGTTGCTAAAGGTTATACTCAGAAAGATGACATTAATTATAAGGGGACTTTTTCACTTGTTTCAAAGAAGGATTCCTTAAGAATTATTATAGCACTAGTGACTCATTATGATTTAGAGTTACATGAAATGGATGTGAAAACAACATTTCTTAATGGTAATTTAGAGGAAAAAGTGTATATAGATTAACCTGAAGGTTTTTCATTTGAAAGAAAGGAAGACATGGTGTGTAAACTTAAGAAATCGATATATGGACTTACATGGGGCTCCTCATAATGGTATCTTAAGTTTAATGGTACTATTACCTCCTTTGAATTTAAAGAAAACATCGTTGATCAGTGTATACATCTAAAGATCAGTGGAAGTAAGTTCATATGTTGGTACTTTATGTTGATTATATCTTTTTAGTTACTAATGATCTTGGTTTAATGCACAACACAAAGAAATTTATCTCTCAGAATTTTGAAATGAAAGATATAGGAGAAGATAGTAATGTGATAGAAATTGAAATATTCCATGACAGGTCATAAGGACTATTAGGCTTATCTCAGTAAACTTATATTAATAAGGTCTTTGAGAGATTTGACATGAAAAATTGTTTTGCAACTGTAGTTCCAATTCAGAAGAGAGACAAGTTTTGTTTTAATCAGTGTCCAAAGAATGAATTAGAATATAAGAAAATGGAAAATATTCCTTATGCATCAATTGTTGGAAGCCTAATGTATGCTCAAACTTGCACTAGACCAGACATTAGTTTTACTGTCAATACGCTGTCCAAGTATCAAAGTAATCATAGATTGGATCACTGAAAAGTTGCAAAGAAAGTTTTGAGATATCTATAAGGTAGTAAAGATCATATGCTCACTTATAGGAGATTCAATCACCTATTACTGTTGCGTCCACTATGGATTGAATTTGTAGCATGTTTTGAAGTTACAATTCAAGGATTATGGTTGCGGAACTTTATTTCAAGTCTTGGAGTTGTCGACAGTATTGTCAAGCTACTGAAAACTTATTGTCATAATTCTACAACAGTTTCTTTTCAAATAACGACAAATATGCTAAAGGTGCTGAACATATGGAATTAAAATACTTGTATGTTAAAGAAGAAGTTTAGAAACAAACAGTTTCAATTCGATATATTAGTACTAATTATATGATTGTCGATCCTTTGAAAAAAGGGTTAACACCAAAAGTCTTTAAAGAACTTGTTTAAAGAATAGGTGTTATGGGATACCATTATTGAGATTTATGATGTTTATATTTTAACACTGTGAGCTCACTTACGTTTATGTTTCTGTCAATCCTATTTTACAATATACATTTATGAATAAATTGTGTTGATAGGATTTGTCTTTAGATAAGACACGATTGTTGGATCATTAATGTGTTTCTTATTTATGGATCATATTGTTTGTTAAAATGTGAAACTACTACGACTCTTATTCGTATCTTTGTTTGATTGTGATTTCTAATATATTCAACATTAAAGAATGTGACATAATGTTTATTTATTATTAAACTATGATATAACGTTTTTCAATTAATGAGCCAATTGGGAGAATGTAAAACATATATATAATATGTGGCTGATTAATAATTATGGTTTTAATAATATTAAGTGATAAATTCTAATTGGTCAATTTAATTAAGTAAGAAAAAGTTTTTTTAAACTCACCGTTTGATGGGAACGGTTAAGATATCCCTATTTCATAGAAACTAGTCCTCTCTCTCGGCCATATGCCTTTCTTTACGTTTTCACCATCAAAAAGCAGGATTATTGAGAGAAAGAGGAGAGAAATCAAGTTTCTCTATATTCAATCACTTTAAGGGGTTTGCCTCAATTAAGATAAACTAATCTCATGGATCAAAGTATGTAATTCCTATTTTATATTTTGGTGAAAAACATATAATTTTAAGATATGGGTTAAAGGATTATTGTAATTATGTTTATGAAGTAAATTATGCTTGCAGCTTCTTCCTTTATTGCTGTTGCTGCCTCCACAAGTTTAGAATTGCCATAATATCAATTAAGAATCAGAAGTTAACAACTATAAGTGAAAAATGTTTGCTCATGTTTTTCCTTCTATATATAATTGCATGATTAAGATGTGTTATGTTATAAGCTTGGCACTTGGAGTCATGAGGTTGTTTTAGACAGTTCTTACGAAGAGGGGATAGAGAAGGAAGGCATCGTAAGAGCATTGAGATTAGAGAGAACTCCTCATCAAATATGGTTTGAGAGGATTAGGTTGACAGACTAACAAATTATTAAATTGATGACACCTTCTAATAAATTTAGAAAAAAATATAAAAATGAAAAATCCCAACTAAACTGTTGAATATGACGACAAAATGATATAAGATTTAGTAAAAAATCCCTCTTTAAGTTAGAAGTGATGGAGTAAGAGTTCCTATTTATGTGTTTTTGGCCTAGACAACCAACAACTACTAACTTCTTTACCCTAATCTTTCTCTATTTAGGACCACATTATAAAATTTTCTGGCTCTAACAACCATATCTGACTATACTATTAGCGTATACAATGGAACAACTATTGTATAGTCTTTCTTAAAATTTCATACAATGCCAACATTTTAAAATATTCCAGCTAAATTGAAAATGTTACTTTTATGTATTGACTCTTTCTTTTGGTGTGAGGGCTTCATAGTACTTTTAGTGTAGGGGGTTAATAATGTAAGGAATTTAATCAAATTATTTCTAAGTTGTGGCATTGACAATATTGTTTTTAGTGATCAGAGATTCATTTCTATTAAAGGAGTTAATTCTTTTTTTAATTTAATAAATGAATTTAAATCGATTTATAAGTCTTAACAAATCATTTATAATATAATTAGAGATTAAATTCTTATCAATAATTTTTGATTCAATATGCTTCTTAATTGATCAATTGAATTATTCAAGGGCACATAGTTTAAAGGTTAATGATAATAACTAGGAATTTTAGTTATAAAAAAAGGTTGTAATAATAATTCTTTTCTTACTCCTACTCTAAAATAGTTTTGGGCTTAATGAAACACATGCTAAATCTCATAATCCTACTTATAAATGGGAGGCAACACTTAATCAGATCATCACTTTGTTCAAATCCAGACAACTAAGTGCAAGCTTATCCAAGTTGCGTTTGTAAATTTCATTTACTCTTTTTGAAAAGAACATAACAACATATTATAGAAGGGTGTTGGAGAAGATAAATATCAAATGGCACATAAAATTATCAATGAGATTCGAGCTAGTGGCATCACTAAGAGATTGGAGCACCACCTTACTTCTGATATCAAATATATGGCATCTTTAATTAGTTTTGTCAACTAAAGATCTATTCTTGTTTCTCCTTTTTTTTTTTTATATACTTCTGATAAAAGAGGAAGAGAAGGCGAAAAGCCCAAGTATCTTCATTTGCTCATATTGGATTGGATTATTTGATTTTGTATATGGACCAGATACCCACTAATGATAGCATTTCTCGCATCCTCCATTTTCTATTGGATGCAACGGTGCCGTTTCTCGGATGTTTTTGTTTTCTTTTTTTTTTTTCCCCCTGTTTTGTTAATAACTGGTAATCTGAGAAATTTGACCACATAAACAAATTCGCATCAATACAACTCCCAAATTTCTCCTCCGGATTCCATAGCTATTAACCATGGCGGACGAGGTAAGGTTTCGATTCTCTCTCTAACTAACGTCAATCCTTTTTTTGGTTTCCTAGATACCGCTAGGAACGAAATGGAAATCTGAGAGAAATCGATAGAATGGAAATCTCAATTTGCTTGTCCAGATTCATGGTTTCCTTGTTCATTTTCCATAGTTTTCTAGGTATCCAATTGGTTATACACTCATCGAAAGCCTATTAGGCTCAGTTCTCTCGTTAGGATCTGTATTGGCGATTTTAGCCTGCGATCCTTTGTACCAAATACGTGGAGACGCATGCTTAAATAAAAATACATATGCACTTGATTCCTCATTATCAATTAGTACTTATGTGTTTCGAGTTATTACTTGATGAAATTTTATGTGGCGATGATTGACCAGGCCATGAGCATTATTCACATGCTAGTGGATTTGTTTTCTTCCATCTGTAATTTTACAGAGGAATGTGGTTTACTGTAATTCGGCTCTTATATAGAATTTATGATTTAGGAGACGTTTCTGGGCGTAGCAATTAGGCACTTTCAATGCCAGGATAGTAAAACTTGGTACTCATTTGAGTTAATGTTGCAGACTAAGGTTTAAAATGTAACCAATTTCTTATACCATCTCTTAGATTGAGCTGAAAACTGCTCCTGCTGATTTCCGATTCCCTACAACAAATCAAACTAGACACTGTTTCACTCGCTACATTGAGTTTCACAGGTACAGTTTTATGCTTTTTCTAGAAATTCATAATATATATATATAGAGAGAGAGAGAGAGAGAGAGAGATAGCCAACATACTTAAGCTCACATTATTTGCAGGTGTGTGGCAGCAAAGGGTGAGGAATCTAATGATTGTGAAAGATTTGCTAAGTATTACCGAGCCCTATGCCCAGGTGAATGGGTGAGTACATTTATTTTTATCTGTAGTTCTTTCTGCCGAAATTTATGTACTTAACCGTATGCCTTAGATTCAGTAGCTGATAATCTATGCAATTCACTTTGAAAATCATGTCATTTGCTATCTAAATTACTTTGGTTTATATTAATTCTCTTAAAATGTTGGGAAAGAAAGATGAAAGAGAAACCACAAGTCCTAAAGTTTTTGATCCAAGAAGTAGGACAAAAACGAACAAAGAAGAATAAATTAATAGTGTGAAAACACTCGTTGATTTAGATAAATAAGAGAAGTTTAAAAGTTTTGTAATTAATATATGTTAGTGCTTTATTTCTGTTTATTTATACTACTTGAGGGATGTCTCCACTTCTTTTTAAACCTAGGAAGTCATTCTTTACTATATTCTTAAAGCGTGAAAACTTATCCTTTTGTACAGACAGTTTATCTGTTACCGTCATGCTCTTGTGGAACTTAAGCTGTGTACTGCTTCATAATGCCCTTACTGAATGAACTTGACTTTGGAGATCAGCAAAAGAGAGCTTAGCCTCAGTAATGAAATTTTAACCTTCATTGATCAGGCGCCTAATCTCGAATTCTTTACTAGCTGTTGTAAATGTGTCACTGATTTTAACCATGGTTTCTTTTTATAGACTTATTTAGGAATTCATTATGCCTTTTAATCTCGTGATTGTTTGCTTTTGCATCCAACTAGATGATGTACAGTTTGCCTCCTTTTTTGTAGTTAAACAATCTCTGTTCTTAGAGTTACAGTTTGCCTCCTTTCTATGTGCTTAATTTCTGCAGGTTGATAGATGGAACGAGCAGAGGGACAATGGAACATTTCCAGGCCCTCTTTGATGTTTTTCCAGCGCTTAAATGAATTATCTTTGGTAATATTGCTCCGGTGTACTTTTGGTACTTCTTGGATGTCCCTGGATAGCAAATTAATAAGGCGCTTGAGGTTTTCCTTTGAGTTAATGGTGCGAAGGAAATGATTGTTGAAGGATTTATTATGTTGTACTTGTTCTTATTCCATAACGACGTTCCGTTTTGGTTAGTTATTTGTATTCCTTTCCTGCATGCACGTTTTACATTTTGAAAACTAAGCATGCAAAGATTAAGTGGATCAACCTAAGGCTGTTTAACATTCTCTGATGTATAAAATTGATCTTGAGGTCAGTCATAATAATCCTGAGAACTAGTGATGGATCTCACTGAATTCAGTTCCGACCGAAATTCCTAAGAAGGCCTTTGAAGTACGGGCTAAATGCTTTTGCGACGGATGCTGACGTTTGGGTTCCAGGTATTATAGTTATTCCTGAAGTAGAGGACCGGATTTTGCTGTATCTTCATATATTATATAGTTGGCCTTTTGTTTTTACCATATGGGGATTTTACTATCCGCCAACATTTCTGTTAACTGTTTGTGTGCAGCATTATTCGACGCAGTCCCATGAGTTTTGTCATTGTACTAAATTAAAGAAATTCTTCGTCGAGTCAAGCACGTTCCTTGGTTGGATAAATGGAACATACGAATTCTCATCAAATAGTTAACAACGTAATGTTCTTGAAGACCACCAGGGCCATGCCAAAGGATTCTCCGACTTACTAATCCAAAAGTCAAAAGGTGGTGTAGTGTTATAATTCAGTCGGGTGATTGAGCAGTCTAACAACGCACTTTGTGCCTATTTGGTAGAAATTTTGGGGGATCGATAAATATTTTTTTAACGTAATATTTTTTTAAAAAATAAATATTTGACTATAAAATAAAAAAGTATTTTTTAGTAGATATAGCATTTTTGGAAATTAAAATATAATTTTTTAATAAATTCAAATTTAGAGCTTCTCCAAAAAATATTTTTTCAGATTTTTCAGATAAATTAATGAGCCTATTTTTTAGTCTATTTTATCCTTATGTTTTACATATAATTTCCACAATACTCATAAACACATTTTCACGTTTATTTTGAAATTTATATAATATTATTTGATTTTTTAATATGTTTTAATATTTATTTTATATTAATTTTACATATGCTATAATTCATATAAAAGATTTGATTAGATATAATTTCATTTATGTTTTATATGGTTTAAAATTATATAATAATTAATATATTGTGCTTTACATATTGTTTAATATATTTTAAATAATATTTATATTTTAAATAATTTTTATTACAAAATAAAATATAGTTAAAATTAAAAATACTTTTTATTTTTATGTTGTCAAACAATATACTATGAAACTCTTTAAAAGAAACTCTTTTTTAAATGACAGTCAAATAATCAATAAGCCCCACCGTAAATTGGCAAGTGAGATTTACTATATGAAATTAAACATAAAAACATAGAAATTGTGTTCAAGAGGGTAAAATTAAAAAAAAAAGCATTGGTACGAGGTTAAATAGTTGATGATAGGTGAATGGTCGTAATTGTGAAAATTTGATTACATTTGTGAAAAAGGATGACTCACCTCTCGGACTTGCCTTGCTTTCCACGGATCACCGCAAGGTTAAATTAAACACTACAATTACACTATATTAATATATTAATTAAAATAAGTATTAATCTAAATTAATTAATGTAAATATTAAGATACATGTATTTTATAAAATAAAAAATTAGTTTACAAATATCGAAAATAGTATACTGCAGCCAGCCAGGCCTGGTGTCCTTGAACCTTGCAGGCTATAAGATTTTGAAGGTGAAAGATTGAGAATGGGCTAATCCATAGCTCTCCTTTGACAATTTGGACACATTATATGTTAATTGATTAACATATAATTGTATGTTCTTTATATGTTAATTATATGTTTTTAAATGACCCATTTAACTGATTAATGAATTAAAATAAAGTAATGAATTCAATTTAACTAATATTGAGTAAAAACATATTTATCTGTTTTAATTCTAAAGTTATCAGATTTAGTATAAACTATAATCTGATCGAAATTTACGTTAGACTCGAGTTTAAAGGGGTGGTTTGAGATCCAACCCGAATGATCTGATCGCCCACCTAAAATGCGGGCTTGGGCCGTATGATGCAAGCCTGACCCAACCAAACTATCCACTTAACAAAAGGCTAGTATCAAAATCCAAAAAGGGTGGATGAATTATGAGAACAGGGAATCCTGTACAGTTATAGTGCACCACCATTCATGAGCAAAGTTCCTGCAACTAGCAAGGTCCCCCCAAGAGCATTGGCCTTGGATTCCCCTTATAATCTCACTTTACAGTAACCCAAAAACTGTCATCAATCATCATTCACACCATCTCACCTACTTTTGCTGCAAAAAGGGACTAATAAATTGTCAACTTTTCAGCTAAGTAACTTGAGAGCATGTGCAAAAGGAGAAAGAAGGGTATTTCAGTTTTTAATTTATGCATTTGGAGATAAATGACCAAATTCAGCTACAGAATTCATAATATATACTTTACAGGTTAGAAATAACAGTGATGCAATCACATGGAACTTCACATATGCTATTGGATACTGCAAAAGTCACTACTTGGCCTCAAAAGGATCAAACTAGTTGGTACTCCAGAGCATAAAAGATCTGAGCCCATAATCCTCATCTCTGCCCACCTGCACATGCTTCTGCTGCTGCTTTACTTTTTCTTTTTTTTTTGGTTTCATTTTATGGAAATAATGGAATAATAGCCTCATTTCAGACCCAACACTCCCATCAAACACTTCAACTAAAAGACTCACTGAACACACTACACGGGGAAGAATAAGAAGCACTAGACATTTATATCTATGGTTAGAACACCAAACTAAACTATAATTCCTTTTGGTCATCATACTGTTTATATTCCACATTCGTTCTTTATAGAATTTTTCTGGTCTTTGATTTGTTGTTGATTAAACTGCTTGTGGGAGTTGGTTTGTAGTAGGTTGATGAGCTGCCATGGCATTACACTGGATGTGTCTGTGGCAGGTGATCAAGTGGTCATTACTGAGACCAGCTGCTTGCATCAATGAGTGCATTACAGTTGGGCCAACAAATCTAAAGCCTCTCTTCACCATGTCTTTGCTAATGCTTTCTGATTTTGACGTCTTCACAGGCATCTTGTTGCATGATCTGTACTGGGTAAAGATTGGTTTGTGATTTACGAATCCCCACAAGTACTTGTCAAATGACCCAAATTGCTTCTTCACCTGTAACAAGAATCAAGTAAGTTAGAGTTTAATCATCTATTAAGCAAACTCCTACAAGGACATGTAAATTGAAGGAAGTGTGTTTGCTCTTCATTACCTCAAGTATCCTGTTGGAGTTGTCAATGACTCCTCGAACTTGGCTTATATCGATGCCAAATTCAGCACTAATTGAGGTTATCTTCTTTTCATTGAACTTGGAAACAACCTCTGGATCAAACCCTGAAAAGGCTTCCCTGCAGGAGGTGATTCCAAAGAACCATTAAATACTGAACAGGAAGATTAATTGTATATGGTTTTGATTCTCTTCATGGATATATCTACCTGAATGCTGGACGTTTCTTCAGAACCGAAGTCCAGTCTGATCCAACTTGTGCTCCAGTCAATATTAGCAATTCAAACAACAATCTGTATGACAAAACGAACTTGGTTCCTCAGTATGTTGTCTAAATTCCTGTGATTGAAGAGATAGAAAGAGGATATTTACCTATCATCGTGGACCGGAACTCCCCATTCTTCATCATGATAAGCAACATAGATGGGATCTGGAAAAAAGAAAATTTTGATAAATGTTTTCCAGGACAGACATAGAATAAGTAAATCTACAGATTGAAGATACCTGAATTGGGAGTAATAAAACTACATCTCTTTTCCTCTCGGCTAGTGCTACCGGTAGGCATAGAATCAACTGCAGCAACTTTCCCTGAGAACTTGGCAGGTTTTCTTCCATAATGAGCGATTCGCGATTTTCTCTGTTCTTGCATCAAAGCAACTTGTTCTCTTCTTGCAGCTGCTATACTACCAGGAGCCTCTACGGTCAACGAAGAAGAAGAGCACTTCACATCAAAAGTTTCTACACAAGGTGGTGCGACTTCACCAACAACGCAACCTTTCGATTTCTTCACTGCACTCGTAACTTTAGCTATGTTCCTCGGTGTGGAAACCTTCTCAGAATTCGAATTCAACCCCTCGTTGTCACTTCCTCTCTTGAGTGGTGGTGGTGGTCTTGGAGATTTTAGCTTGGGAGATATGGGTGGGGACAAAGAACCCTTAGTACTCTTAGTGGAAGCAACTTTTGTAGGTGACAACAATGGTAAAGATGAAGGCTTTGAGGAAGGAGACTTGGTGGGAGAGTTCTTTTTAAGTGAATTTCGTCTCTCCAAGATTGGAACTTGGTTCGATTTTGGTTGAAGTACAGGTCGGCCATTGATTTTAGCAATGGTGTTGGCTTGATGCAACCTGGGTTTAGAGGAACACATTGTGTAAGCAAAGCAAGCAGTTGCAGAGAGACTTAAAAAATGTTTTGGACACTAAGAAACTGGTAAGGAAATATGAGGACAGTGAAGAAGATTGGACTTGAGAAGAGTAATGAAGCGATATGGTCATATATAAATGGGAATGTGGGGACAGTTTGGAGGAAGCTGTAACATGGGTGGGTTGGGGTCTGCCATACAACACTTACTTGAGGGCCATAGCTTTTTTGGGGCCAAATGTTGAGAAGAAGATGACAATTGAAACCCTGCTCAAAAGGGTCTTCATAAAAAAAAAATGTCAATCACAAATAGCTAAAAAAAAGAAGGAAGTGCTTGGGGTGGTGGTAATGTCAATGCCAGCCTTCTCATGGACCCTCTTCAATTCCCATTCCTTTTTGTGCATTTACTGCCTAAATAGCACAATCAGTCTTTCCCACATCCTAGCTGGGGTGGGGATGAAATGGAGAGAATGACCAATCATTGCCTTTCTTATGGCTTGCTGGATCCCTTAAGTGTATGATGAGTACTTGATAAAAAAGAAAAAAGAAGAAATTATTTGGTTTTTAGTATTGATTCTAGTTTTAATTTGATTAAAATACATATACCTTTTATGCTATTTGATAAATTTTAGAAAATTATTTAATTTATAAATTTTCAACAAATTCATATTTTTAATTTTTAAAAACTTTTTCCTCTTATATCTCAATTAAAAAATAATAAAACACACATATATGAATATTATATATAAATCACTCAAATGTCACTAACATGATAACTCTGGTAAACTCCTAAATTTGATTTGAATAAGTTAAACTCAACTTAAGAGCTAAACTGGATCATCTTGTAAACAACACCTGATTGACCCATACAATGTTCTGAAACCTGGACCGGTCATCGAACCGGTGTGACGTAATAATTATGCAATAATTATATTTAATTATATATAATATTTAAAATATTTAAAAAAATCTCAAAAAATTAAAAAAATTAAAAAATAATTGTCGGACCGGACCGGTCCGACCAGTCAATTGACCGGTTTTGACCGGTTCAGACTGGGTCAATTTATAGCCAGTTTTGAAAGATAAACCGGACCGGACTACCTATCGGTCACCGGTCAGACCGATCGGACCGGCCGGTCCAGTCCGGATTTAAAAACACAGGACCCATATATGATGTTCATGTTTTGTATGCTTTATCGTTACTTTTAATTGAAACCTAAAAAAGAATTTTTTTTATTAAAAACATTAAAAAAAATTTAAAGATTAAAGAGTTTTTTTAAATATTCCTAAACCAAAAAAATCCTTTTGCCCTTTTAATTTAGTTGTTGAACTAATCAAATGAGTGGTTAAAACCTTTCCATCTTGTTACATGCTTGCTCCACACCTTCTCCACATCTTGTTTAGAGCAACTCCGCTTATTCTAATTCATTATCCTTTGGGGAAAGGAAAAAAAAAAGAAGACTTGCATGTGAAATGGTCCCAAATCCCAATTGGAAGACAAATAAGCCCTATTTACTCAACTCAAGTACCTGGTAATTCAATGCCTGCATATCTTTCTTCTCTAACTTCTAAGCTATGCACTTAACATCTGAAAAATATCAATTTATCAGGATACCATACATTGAAACTGAATCCATATGGACATTGCTTGGATCTCATGTTCTTCTCTAATATTAGAGAATCATTGTCACTTCAAGGATTGAGAATGCCTGTAAAAATGAAAGATTTCTTATTAATTTATTCTGTCTTTTGAATTTTCTTTTGTCTAATTATGAAACCCTCAGTATATAGCTGTTACACTAAGTCAACTTTTGGGGATGAGTTAGACATTTCTAACAAGATCAACCAGAATTTTTGCTGATAGAAGCTTGTGACTAGTAGTGATAAAATACATACCTGACAGAAAAGAAACAAAATAAAGAATAGAAGACACTGAAATAATTGAAAGTTAGAAGTAAAGGGACTTAAAGTCCAAATAATAAGAGTTTTGTAATCCTCCAACTATTGAATTTTTAAACTTGGCATTTAAAATTTGATATATTTGATCATGTCTAATATTTTAACAAAACTCAAGTTGGACATACAATTAAATTTGATGTGTATGTATATATTAAATGTTGCCTGAAATTTCTATAAATGGATGATAATAAAAATTTAATCTTGTAATGAACAAAGTTTTCAATAATTAAATTAGAAATTTTATTTTTTTTTAAAAAAATATAAATAACCTTAAAGTACAAGATACAAAAATATGTTTATCCTTTTTATCTCCATAAAGAGGGAGTGTAGAAACCCAACACATTGCATTATAAGGGTATAAAAACAACTTTAATTTGTTGTTATTGATGATTTACGTGTTCACTCAAAGTAGAGAACATACATCAAAACCCGTCATGGTCCATAAAGATCACTGTGGAACCTATGATTAGGCTGGCCTAACGCATATCTAGACAGCCATTAATGTATAATCTATACCATTTAGCTCTCAAGCAAAGTGTAGCCAAAGCACATGACTTGATCAATAGCAAGCCGATGTTAAAGAAACTAAAATCGGGTGGGAGGTGACTGCGGAGACGGGTCCATAAAGCCCCTGACAACATGAAAGGCGGTCTCTAATTGGCCACAGTGATGACAAGAACAAGCCTTGGCCGACTCTCTGGCTAAGATGGGTCTTGCTCTCCCGCTTGGCCTTTAGGTCCTGCCTTCCCCTCCTCGTCAGGTTGCGAAATAGTTGCCCCGTGTCGTCTCGCCTTCCTAAGCAATGTTTTGCTTCTTCAGTATGTAAAAAAAAAAAAAGAAACTGAAGCTTTCAAGTTTGGCTATCTTTGGAGTATTCATTTGATTGTAGTCAAGAGTGGCCCCATGCCCATTTATGGTCATCTACAGTATTGTGGGTTCAACTCCTTACATCTGATCTTCTTAGGGATATGCAGGTGATTCTGATACCTGAAAACAAGATTAACAAACATGTCTAACTTTAATAATTTTGTGTCTTTAATTTCTTAGACATTACATGAAGCAAGATCATGCAATTCTCTTAAGAGTTTCACAAGCAGAAGCCATTGCGACAAAGAAGTTTTAAGACTAGATTCAGTTCTGGGGTTCAATAAAGTTGAAAGATCTAACCCTAATTGCATGATTAGAATTATAATTGAAAACTAGATAATTGAAGTTTAAGAAGCATATATCATGAACAAAATGGAAAAGACATTTTAGTGGAAATTATTCTACTACTACCGAATTTAGATAGTTATAATGAATGAGTATTGTCTATTTAGAGATGACTCAAGTAGTGTAAGAGTTTCTATATTTAAAAATTTTTAAAACAAAAATTAAAAAAAGTATAATTCCAAAATTTACTTAAAATTAATTAATTAGTTAGATATATAATTTATTAATATTACATATAATCATTAGAATTATTTAAATCTAATTAATTAACAAAATTTTGAAGGTCAACATATATATTTTTAATTATAATAATTAACTTCTTAATTACTATATTGTATTTGTACAAGATGATGAATTAGCAAAATTTTGATGGCTGGCATTTATATTCTCAAGGCATCTTCACATTTAATGTGCTGAGCGGATAAAACATGTGTTTCTCCAACATATTTGCACTCATTTCTTATGACAAGTCTGAGACAATCCACTTATAACACGCAATAAACATCTTTTCAGAGTGAACTGTCTCTTTGTTTATTTATTTTTCCTTTATCATCGACTTGACATGAAGGAAAGGTGAAGCATCAATTATTTAATGGTCCTTCCTGTTTTCTGGGAAGAGTTTGTTCTGTGAATTTAAACTCTTTTTTTTTTTCTGATAAGTTCAAACCGAAATTCACAGCAGAAGTTGGCCAAAGTTGAAGTTTGCAAACAAGTTTGATTCAATAACTGGCTCGTGTAGCTATAGTCGTCAGAATAAACGAGAAACCGCATGGCGCAGAACAAAGGTGGTTCCAGTTCCATGATTCATCTGCAAATTCGTTGAGCTTCGAAGTGCCTAAAAATGACATGGAACATCTTCAACTTTCCAACAGTTTCCACATAGAAAGATAAGGGTTGCGTTCTTTTGGGTACTGATAGGTACTTGTTTGACACCTTCTTACTCAGAAACCCTAGCATGCTGCATTATTGTACGTCCCAAAAAAGAAAAAAAGAAAAAAAAAACCATGTCCTGCACCTGTCTTGGGCTGTTAAGCTGCTGTAATGTTGAAACAGCTGGTCACGAGAGCCAAAGGTACTGCCAATTTTTGTTGCTAAGGTACGTCATCATCATCTATGGTGGGACAAACCTCATGTCCCTCTCTTGGCTTCCAATGATGACAAGAGATGGTATCTCCAGATAATTTGGGACAGACCAAGTAAATGAAAGCAGTCTCAATGTTTGATTGCATACATCAAACTTCCATCATTATTCGAGTTGGATCAAAATTATTACGTCACACCGGTTCGACCGGTGGTTGAATCGGTCAAATCGATCAAATCAGTAATTAGTAAGGCTACCAATTTGATGACCGGTCCAGATTTTATAACATAGAATTCAAGTATTAGACCATAGCTAAAATTAGAAGTTGGAACTTGAACCAGTAGGTTTTTCTTATGGATTCATGGAAAACAATTATTAAAAAAAAACTGGTGATGAGCTGTAATAAGAAAAATTCCTTTGATCCACTGAAAAAGAAGGGTCTTGGGGATGTTCCGAAGCAGGTGGACCTCAGTGCTGGCATTATTCAGGGCCAGCACTGCAGGCTCCAAATCATAAAAATTATAGGAAATTGAATAAAAAAGAAAAATCATAAATTACTGAAATTGAATAGAGAACATGATAAAAATTTAGGAAATTTTTCATGAAAGAGACGTTTCATTGTGTATGATGAAGTATATAAAGCAAGCTCTTGGCAAATTCTGAATTCCTTGAAACTTGTTTGTGTGATCCATCATTCTCATGATCTTCAAGTACTTGTAAGTGTTATCTTCAAATGTTACTTGTAAGTGTTATCTTCAAATGTTAACTTTCCCATTATGTGTAAAGAAATAAACTAATTAGTGGGTTTTCAGTGATTATTATCACTATTAAATGAAAAATATTTTTAAAATTTTATAATAATAATAAATTTTGTTGTAACAAGAAAAAAGCAAATTGAGTTCAATGTTTTAAAAATGGAATGAGAGTTAAATCAATAAAATAAAAAGACTAAGGTTTAAAAGGTTCAATTGATTTAAATCATCATAAAATCGGTTAAAAATTGAATAAAATTAAAGAATTTAAAATATGATTAAATGATACTGTCCTTGCTCATAAAACAATTTGAAATTTAATTAAAAAGATTGTTAAATAAAAA
Organism: Erythroxylum panamense; assembly: GCA_027123425.1. Lineage (NCBI taxonomy): Eukaryota > Viridiplantae > Streptophyta > Magnoliopsida > Malpighiales > Erythroxylaceae > Erythroxylum > Erythroxylum panamense. Next base: position 32,277,497 of record JAOTIZ010000003.1, on the reverse strand, counting down.
TTAATTGATTTCTTTTAGTTTATAAAAACTGATTTTTTTACAAAAACTGACAAATTAATTAATAAACTGATGATTTTTAACAATAAAGATTATTAAAGTTAAATTAAACCAAAAAATAGAAAACCAAATCAAAAAATAAGACGATTCAAAATTTTTACAATTAAACTAATCAAATCGATTCAATTTTTTTATCACAAAGTTATTCCGGCATTGAAGATCTATCCATGTCTTTCCTTGTCAGCTTACTTCATAGGATATCCATTTGTGAAAGGCAAAGGGGGTATTTATAATTCAACAACATTCCATAAATTTTCTTACCGATTACTGTTTAACATCTACAATAAATTGAAGGTAGTGACATTGGTTTTTTTTTTTTTTTTGCCATTCAACTGTCTCTACCTGCCTCATTAAAACAAAGTTCCCCAAAAGAGAATGATACTAGATATAGTGACTTAGCTAAGTCAAGAATTTGGTTTTTGTGGCTTGCAATCACTTATAGTTTAGACATGTACTTGTCAAATTTATTATTATTGCTATTGCTATTATTTTGATCCTAAAATTCATAATTTTTTGAGTGTATATTAGTAAATTAGCAAATATAAATTATGTATTTTAAATAATTCACTTAACAAAGAATTGTACTTCTTTTACCCTAGGCTAAAAGAGAATTTGCGTCAAAGAGGGACGTATTCTTCTGTCCTAAAATATCCTGGCTCCCCTGTCTTATTTGCATCTAAGCCATCCATTCATGAATGGTCCAAAATATCCTGGCCCCCCTGTCCCATTTGTATCTAAGCCATCAATTCATAAATGGATGGCTTAGATGCAAATGAGACAGGGGGCCAGGATATTTTGGGACAGAGGATCTCAAGGCCGTCAAAGAATGAATAAGTTGCATAAGAATTTGACATTGATGGACTTAAGCTTTTCTGGGATTTGATAATTAGCAGGTTTTAATCAAACGCTACACTGATACCAACAATTAGCAGGTTTTAATCAAACGCTACCCTGATACCAACAACATATAGAAAGCCTATTCCAAAAAGCTGAAGTAGAGGCTCAAGGTCAGCACAGGCTACAACAAGAGTTTAGGCCTCCTGACCCACAAATGAAACGATGGGATTTGATAATTAGCCAGGTTTTAATCAAACGCTACACTGATACCAACAATACATAGAAAGCCCATTCCAAAAAGCTGAAGTATTGGGATCAAATCTTCTGCCTGTAATTCTGTATCAATCTTTGTTTCAGACAATTCCATTCTTATAAATAAGTAGGATTTAGAAAAATGTGTAGATAAGATCTTCTATAATAGAATTGATATAAATTTTTAGGCACAGAAAATTTGATACCAAATTAGAAGATCAAATCTTTTGTGCCTATAATCTTATGCTAACTTTACTTCAAACAATCTCATCCACATAAATATGTAGGATCTGAAAAAATGTGTGAATGAGATCATCTGGAATGGAGTTAGCATAGGATTATAGACACAGAGATTCAGATTATCCTGCTCCAAACGAACTCATCTACTTAAATATATAAGACTCATAAAAATATGTAGAAGAGATTGTCTAGAACAGAGTTAGCAAAAGATTATAGGTACAAAAAATTTGATGCCGAAGTAGGAAATCAAATCTTCTATCTCTATAATTCTGTGCTAACTCTATTTTAGACGATCTCATCCACAAATTCTAACAGAGTTGACATAAGGTTATAGGCACAAAAGATTTGATGCCAAAATAGGGGATCAAATCTTCGTTGCCTATAACCTGTGCTAACCCTATTCCAAATTATCTCAACTACATAACTATGTAGACATGTAGATGAGATGGCACTAAAACCAAGTTGAAACAGAAAGCCGGTGATTTCATTTGTAAATAAAGGTTCAAGGTCAGCACAGGCTACAACGAGAGCGGGCCGCTTACGCCCTGGCCTGTTTATCCTTTACGTGTTCCCGTTGGGCCTCCAGGAGCTCCTTCATCAGGATGCGCTCGGTGCAGTATACCTTAGGACTTTAATGTAGATTTTTTTCTTTTTTCTTTTTCCTCTTGTATCCAAAAAAAAAAAAAAAAAAGAGTTTAGGGCTGCTGAGTCCTGACCACAAATGAAACGAAACCAACTAAATGGAAGCCATTTCTGCATGACAAAAATTTAATAGTAAAATAATTTGAAATCGATCCAATTTAATTACTTTGAATCGATTATAATTTAAACTAGAATTGAACTTTTATTTATAAAAACTTTTAGACTTCAAGGTTTATGTTTTTATAATTTAATACACTGTAAAGTTTAATTATATTAAAATATTTTTTGTTTTAAATAAAATTATATTTTTAATAATAAAGTACATTTAAGATAAGGAATTCAAAGATTAATTAAGCAAAATTAAGTTCAAAAGCTGAATTTTTTAAAGATTTGTGATCGAAGTAACATTTTTCTTAAAAAGTTAAACTTTTAAGATTACATAACATAAATACACTTAGAACAATTTAATATTTATTTAAAAAGATTAGACTTTTACACTTAACTCGACTTAATAATATTTGATATAATCTAATTGAATATAATTAAAATTTAATTGAGCCTAATTAAGCTTAGTTTAAATTGCTTATATTTAATTAAGCTTTAATTAAACCAATTAAGAGATTTGATTAGGCTTGCAAATCTGTCAAGCTCGATCTGGGCCTTACTCGACCCGACGCATTATTATTTTTAGTGTTCATGTAGGTTTGGTACAATCTTTTGATCAGGAAACTTGTGATTTATTGAACTTTCTCAAGCAATCTGTTCTCTTCATGTTTCTTATGATCACAGACCAAACCATTAGGTTGCAATGGTCAACCTGGTACGTTGTAATTGGCAAAATATGGAAGGAAAGGTGCAGAATCCGAAAAGTGACAAGTGATGGCTCTGTAGAAAACAATGGTTAAATGCTGTTCATCCTCAAAATACATATGCAGAAACGTACGTGAGTAAAGAGAAACAATTTGTGTGATTAGGCAATGTACAAACGTTAAGCAAAGCGATTAGTCATCTTCCAAGTTGAGTTTTGAGTTGAACAGGACGGTCCTCTGGAGCAAGAACTCGTTCACAGGTTTGTCAGTTTCTTTATGTATCCATGTCTGCCCTCACAACGTCCAGTATCGGAGCTCTGCAAATCGGACATTTTCCACTACTCCATTGCAACTCATGAGCACACTTGAGACAGGTACACATATGTCCACATCTGATGAAGAACATTTGTTTAAGTGCAATTAAACCAATCTATGAGTATTAGTTTTGAAGATTTTAGATTGAACCAAGAAGTGTGGGATCAGAAGCACAGTACCTGTACAGAAAACAATCGACCTGCACTTCATAGCAGATGCAGCAAATTCGCTTGGATGGTACCTTCTCAATTGAGTTTCTTCCTTCCACTTGAACTGTAATTTGTAATTTTTCTGAGTCTTGATCATAAGGAAATGGATGGAAATACTGAAGAAAAGGAAGGTTAACAGGTTTTTCATTCTAAACTTACCAGGTGGATGTGCTATGTGTTGCATGGAGTTTGCCAATTTCACTTGCATCTCCACACAGCTCAGAACTGATTTCTTGAGTTCAAACAGCTCGCTTTGGAGTTGCTCCATATGCCCTCTTAGATCATATATCATTTCCATTTCCTGTAAAGTGACGCCACAAATTATTAGCATCATCTCCTCCAAGTGGCTTTTACCGGATTTGATCAAGAACTTTAGGTACTTACAATCGACGGATGGCTTGCAGATGAAGAATGTGGCCTGTCCTGAGTCAATGCCTGAGAGGGTACACTTAAAAGAGAAGGTGCACTTGAAACTTGTCCATCATCATCAACAGCAGCTTCATGATGATCGTTGTGATTCCACATCCTAAATGGGGATGAAGATTGGATTGTTGCTGAGGTTTCATCAAAATATGCAGAAGCTTCGATATACTGATCAATGGGGCTTTCTCCTATGTATTGACTACTCGAGCTCTCCCCTCCTCCTTCACCATTTGCTTCTTCTTGTAACAATTCACCTTCTTCTCCTTCTACTTCTCTTCCTACATCATCTGCTACTTGTTCTCTTCCTTCGGTTTCACTACCTGCTACATTCAAATGCCTCCTGAAGTGCAATCTTAACAACTCTTCAGCTTCACTTCCCTCATCAAGTTCTTCTAGACTGGCTTGTCTTTGTGCACGTAACATCATCAATTCATCCATCTTATCTCTGAGATCACCAGCAAGAAAAGTTGATACTGTTTTTCTGCATCAACAATACAACCAACATCAGATTTTATTCATTTTTGGATTGATGTTGAAGTGGTAAGCATGTAGGAGAACATCATACCTTTCAATGAGCTGCCGTCTCTCGTCGTTGTCCGAGCAAGTAAGCATCATCTCCTGATACCATGCTTGTCTCCGGTCTTCCCAATAACTTTTCGGCCGAGCTATGTCAGTAAACCAGTCATAACTAGTCACTTCAAAATCCTGCTGGTAATTGAAGTCTTGTTCTGTATCATTTTCATCCCACTCATTCAAGGATTCAGTTACCTGTGAAGCTTCTCCAGGTTCAAGATCTTCAACCTCTTTGGGCCTGATTTCCTGCCATGTTATATTGATTCGTACATGAACATCTTCAAGACTTTTGCTAGTTGAATTCTCTACTAAATCTGCAAGTTGCTGCCCAGTAGTGGAACATTCTTGATGATGACCATCTGCACAGTGGTCCTGCGTTGGAGGCAATCGATTTTCTACTTGTGCCGCACAATATTCCTGCTGATGACCCTTTTCAGGAACGTGGTTAACGTGTGAGGACAAGTTCTTTACTTGAAATGCACTCTGATCGGTGGTAGTGGAACATTGTTGGCGATCATTGTCTTTAAGAGTTTGCCTTGGTGGCAACTCTACTTGGGGAACACTCTGCTTTGCTTCAGGAGCCTCGTGATGGTCACCATCTTTAGTGGGCTGATTTTGAGTGCTCGAAGAATTGTTCACATGCACATTCTTGACATCGTTGTTGCTTCTTGAAGTAGAAGCTCCCTCACTCATGGATGTCATGGCTTGCTCAATTCCTGCACTAAATATTTCCCTGCATAATTATCAAACTTTTTAGTAGAGATTCCATTGGAGTAGAAACAAGACCTATTGGCATTGATTGAAGAACTCGTTAATAATGTGATACAGTTCATGGAATTTGTACTATGTTTCAATGCATCAGAATCATAGTTCATATATGTATTTGATACCTGAGATGCATGATTTTAGACCTCTGTTGCAATTGGTTAGCTTCAGATGTCGGTGCTGTTCGGGTTATTTGCGGCCGCTGCTGACTTTGGACCATATCATCTCGCCGCCGTAGGAATCTTAATCGGAGTAAGGACTGAAATTGAAGCATTACAAACAAATACGCGATACAATATTTTCAGTAACCATAAGTTGTGACAGAGATGAAATATCCTGACAAAAGGCAGAGGTTGACTTCACCTGAATGCGGCCACGATGAGGAAATTTCGAAACAGATTGGCGTTCTGTTAATGAGTTAAGCTCTCTATGCCTGTCTTGTTCCATGTGCAAAAGCAAATCATTGAAAGCTTGTCTTCCTCTAATCCTAGGTGAACTTACAACCTGTGAAAACCCTCTTTGCTCTGCAGATTCAGAACCAGCACAAGTCCTGCGCTCTCTTGGCGCATCTCCAGCATTGATTGTCTGACCCTGATCGTTACTATCAGAAGTCAGTTTCTTGATTATATCAGCAATCCTAACTTTCTCTCGCTCCCCTGCACTTGAAATTCTGGAATTCATCGACGAATGTCTGCTCTGTGGGATTGTGTCACACTCAGCAAAAGAGTCAACGTTTGAGGCGGAGTCACCTGCATCAGAGCATCTCGGCGGCGAGGGCAATGTACTTTCTGTAAAGTTCGATTCAAAGCTTGTCCTGTTCGTGCTAGGACAAGTGGGGTTTAGGGTGCTGCTAATACTGTTGGATCGATTTAACTTGACATCTGGTTGACTTAGCCTCGCTTCCCATATCTGAACCAGCGAAGAGGCTCCGAGATTCTGACTTTCTGATGAATTGCCACATTGGGTCGCAGAATCTGATGTATTCTGAGCAAAAGACTGTCCATTTGAGGATGCAACCACCCATAACTCTGCCTCTTGGCTTTGTTTCTCAATGGTTGAGACCATTTCTCGAGCCTGTTTTGCTGCCCACCGATCAACATTCCTTGCCTGCTTGCGACTCATGGCCGGTGAATCACCAATTCCATTGACATTTCTGGCTTGACCATTGGTCACGTATCGTAAGTTTCCATGATCAGGCTTTGGATTGATCCGGTTCTCAGAATTCTCATTAGATGAAACAGAGATACATGTGTGGAGATGGTCTCTGACCAGTTCCTTGAGGTTTCTCTCGAAAGCGGCATTGGTCTCTCTGCCACCGCACCTGTTACGCCTGTTCTGATCCTGAAGAACGCAACCAAAAGGCGAAGAAGAAGCAATCTCAACTTGGAAAGACGCCATTTTCGTTTTACTCTTTCACAACATACAAACAACCATTGGTAATCAAAACTGGAGGTGACAATGACATCGTCTCCTCGCACATGAACAACAACAACCCATTTTTGTTTTCATGGGATTGGGGAGGATTGTGGTGGGACTCAAACCTCTCAATCTCTTACACCAGTAGATCTTCTCCTTTTTAGAACTGGGAAAACCTTAAAAAGTTAGGGAAACACGTCACAGAGAACAGAACCACCAAAAATAGGGAAGAGGATGTAATGTGCAAAATGAATGGTTTTGGTTTAGCTATTTTATGGGAGTCCTCGAGAGACAACTTTGACATAGAAAGATTTCGTCTAAATTGGTCTGAGAAACGGTTGTTTTTCTTAAAAAAAGGACTTTAGCATGAACGAACCAGAAAAAAAGAAAGAAAAAAAAAACAGAGTAACTAAGAAATGGAGGGAGAGAAACAGAGACAGAGACTTTTTGATGGATTATGGAGTGTGAGGGAAGAAAGGAAGGAGACGTTAGTTCAATTAGCCGTTGGGAACAGAGGAAGGGTCCCAAAAGCAAGCTCATGAACTAGGAGGAGCTACTTTGCAATTGTTACTTTTTTGACCATTGCTTTATAATCTTTTTTTTTTTTGGGTATAATCGGATCGTATCAACCATATTATAAATATGTATTTAATGTCTATTTAATTAACTTTGACTTTTTATATATATATTTTGACTGGTTTAATATTTTTAACCATCAATATATATAATAATAACCTATAATAAAATTAGTATTATTGGCAATTTAATATTAAATTAAATTTCATTTTTATTTTTTCATGTTTATTTTTTATATAAATATTCAAAAATAGTCTCTCTACTAATTGTGGGTAAAATTATATACTAGATGAGTGTCAATGAAATTTTTACTTCTCATTATTATTACTTTATTTAAGCTTTTAAAATTAGTATTGCATATTTTAACATACGATTTTTTAAATTTTTGTCTAATTTTGTGAATTTCTATAATGATAATTACTCAATAATAATTTTTATTAATTATTATAATCTTTTTTTGGGTATAAATTTACAATTTTATCGTATCAAATATATTATATGTATGTATTTAATGTCCATTTACTTAACTTTGACTATTTTTGACTGGTTTAAGAATGATAATTAATGGATATATACACATTAAAATGAAAATAAATATTTATTAAATTCATCCTTATTTTACTTCATTTTACCTTTTGAAACTAATATTACACATCATAACATACCAACTTTATTTTCAATTTCTTGATAATTTTTATGAATTGCCACAATCATAATTACTCATTAACAATAAGAATTGTTTTATAATCTTATATTTTGGTATTAACATACAATTTCATTGTATCGACTATGTTATACATATGTATTTAATGTCTATTTAATTAATTGTGACTTTTGTATATGTTTTTTGAGTGGTTTAATTGTGCTAACCAATTGATTATTTTATTCAATGATCTAAAAATCAAACCGAAACTTAAACTATTAAGAAAAAAAAGTTTAAAGTTTACAAAGTTCAATCGATATTAAACAGTCATAGAATTCTCTAAAGATTGAATGAAATTAAGAAATTTGAATTATAATTGAAAGATATTGTCCTTACTCATCGAAAAACTTGAAGTTTAATAAAAAGATATTGTTAAATAAAAATTAATTGATTGATTTTGATTTAGAAGAATTTATTACCTTATAAAATTGACCGATTAATTAATAAATTGACTAAGTTTTAACAATAAGAATTATTAAAGTAAATTGAATCGGAAAGTTTAAAACTGAATTGAAAAGTTGGACGATTTAAGATTTTTACGATTTAATAGGCAAAACCGGTTGAGTTTTTAAATCATTGGTATTATCATCAATTTATAAAAATAATCACAATAAAATTAGTTCATAGATAAGTTAGTTTGAAATTAGTATTGTATATTTTAACATACCTTTTTTTTTTCAAATTTGTTGCCAATTTTTATGAATTGCTATAATGATAATTACTCAATAACAAATTTTGGTATAAATATACAATTTTATCGTATCAACAACATTATACGTATGTATTTAATGTCCATTTAATTAACTTTGACTATTTTTTATTTTGACTACTTGAATAGTGTTAATTAATGTACTGCATTACCATTTATACATGTCAATAACCCACCATAAAATTAGTATTATAGACAACATAAATGAATTTAAAATTTTATTAAATTAATCCTCATTTTACTCCATTTAACCCTTTGAAATTAATATTACATATTTTAACATATCAATTTTTGTGAATTGTCGTAATGATAATTACTCAATAACAATAATTTAGCATTACATACCTTTATTTTTTGTGGTGAAAATATACTTATATAGTATATACCTCTCAGCATACCAACTATGTTATACGTATGTACTTTATGTCCATTTAATTATTTTTGATTGGTCTAATATTATTAATTTTAGGGTTAATTAAAAAATATGAAATTATTGTCAATTTTTCAACTCGAACTTAAAAAAGTAACAATAAAATGTCCAAAATTTTAATTTTTTTCAATTTTAGCCCAACTTTAGGTTCATTGTTATGTTGGGTAACATAACACTGCCCACGTGTCTATGGACCCCCACTAATTAGGCACGTTAGTGTCAGAATATGGTAAGGGATCAAAGAGATCATCATATCCCTTAATCATCTCCCGGTCAATTGCAATAGATCAAGTTAGCACCTGTACAGGAGAAATTGTAGCAATCAATGTAAATGAACTTTCTATGAATAACAATGTAACACAGTATAATAACATAGCACTGTAATACGATCGATACATTCTTTTTCTTCCAATTACGTCTATTTTAGATACCAAAGTTTTGTGATGGTATCAAAGCAGTGTGACCGGTTCTAGGCCGATCAGTCATTCTGCATCATCATCTACCAGACTTACCTCAGAAAACCACCCAGAAAAGCCAATCAGAAATCATGTCCGACGATGAAACCACATCAGGCATCACAAATGATGACCTGACCATCAGAATAGCCAACCTCCTGAAAAACGACCTTAACACCAAAAGCCAGAAACAGACAATACCAGACAATCTATCCCTCAACATAAAACTGAACAACCAGAATTACGCCTCATGGTCACGCATGATGAAAGTGGCCATAGGAGGCAAATCCAAGACTCTATTGAGTCATATCATAGGGGTTCCAGAGCCACCCCAGATCGGAGATCCAAAGTACGAGAAGTGGGAATAAGATGACCTTGTGGTATTCTCGTGGCTCATTCAAAACATTGAGCCACAGATAGCAAATAATCTTACAGAGTACCCTACTGCAAGGGAATTGTGGAACGCACTGGTGGTCACATATAGCAGTGGCCGGGATAAACTATAAGTATTCGACCTTCACGCCAAGGTGAATGGCATGAAACAAGGAATGGCCAGATTGGAGGATTTTTGGCTAGTACTGCAAGGAGTATGGGGCGAGATAGATCGGAGGGAGCCAAATCCGATGAAATCGGCAGTGCACATAGCAACGTACAACACAATCAGGCAAGAACAAAAGTTGTTCCAGTTTCTAAATGCTATCAACCACAAGTATGACCAAATCAAAAGAGAAATTTTGAGAACTGAGCAGCTTCCCTCAGTGGAGGCAGCGTATGCTGCAGTAAGGAAGGAGATGGCAAGACTAAATATTCTGGGGGCATCTATCGGAGAGCCGACATCACAGGGAATTGGGGGTGGCTTAGCTGTCACAGGGAAGACCGATTCCGGCCAAACAACAGAGACAACAGGGCTTGTTTCCCGTGGATAGCGCTGGTCAGACCCCAGATCAGGGGGCATCATCCCGGTCGGACAAATCAAAGCTTCGATGTTCCCACTGCTGTATGAGTAAACACACCAAGGAGCAATGCTTTCAGATCGTGGGATATCCAGAGTGGTGGACAGAAAATCACAGGAACAAAGCAACAGTAGCCACCAGCAAGGCCGCAGCCGGTGTGGGCAGCAACGAAACCACCAGTAACAGCGGCGGTGACTAATTGTTGGGTTTTTGACTATGGGACCATTGACACCATGACCTTTGATGTCTCAGATATAGTTGTTCCCTCGAAGCCAACTAAGACACATGTTAGAACAGCTAATGGAGGAATTGCACCGGTAGCAGGGGCAGGGTCCATTGAAATATCACCCACTTTGAAAATTTCAAATTGTCTTTATGTCCCTTCGTTATCACATAAGTTGTTATCCATTAGTCACGTGACTAAGGAATTAAATTGTACGGTACTGATGAACCCTAATTTCTATCTTTTACAGGATATCAGGACAGGGGAGATTATTGGATGTGGCACTGAGCGCCATGGATTGTACTACGTGGATGAGATAGCCCAAAACGGTACTGCGATGCTGGCTCACGGAACTGCAGACTGGGAAGCTTGGCTTTGGCATCGTCGATTGGGACATCCATCCACGGGTTATTTAAAGCTTTTATTTCCTAAGTTATTCCAGTCTAATAATGTGTTGAACTGTGAAACGTGTGTTTTGGCGAAAAGCCATAGACAAACTTTTAAACCCAGTAATACTCGTACTGATTCAGTGTTTTCATTAATTCATTATGATGTTTAAGGCCCAGCACCTGTTTTGGGGGGTCAAGGTTTTAGATATTTCTTGATATTTGTTGATGATTGCACTCGTATGATATGGGTGTATTTTTTGAAATATAAATCCGAAGTTGTTGACAAGTTTATCCCCTTTTATGCCATTATCAAAACCCAATTTAAAAAAACCATCTAGATTTTACGTTCCGATAATAGGGGGAGTTTGTAAATTCAGCTATGAAAAGTTTTGTCCAAGAAAAAGGGTTAATCCATCAGACCACCTGTCCACATACCCCAGAACAAAACGGCGTCGCCGAAAGGAAAAACCGTATCCTTCTTGAAATGACCCGTGCTTTACTTCTTGAATCTTAGGTTCCTAAATCATTTTGGCCTGAAGCTATAGCCACAGCCACTTACCTCCTAAACAGACTTCCAACCAAAATCCTACATGTCAACAAATTTACCAAAATACCCTCGATCTTTACCCTTCAGCCTAGAATCTTTGGGTGTTCAGTCTTTGTCCATACACCTAAAACCGAAAGAACCAAATTTGACCCATGTGCTGTAAAATGTGTCTTAGTGGGATACGGAGTAAACCAAAAAGGTTATAGATGTTATGATCCCAAAACCTGTCACATGTTTACTACAATGAACTGTGACTTTCTTGAAACTGAATATTTCTATAACAACCAACCTAGTGGTCAGGGGGAGAGTGAAATTATAGACACACTAAGTTGGTTGCCAAGTCCGGAAGCAGTTCCAACAGAATCAGTTAATAGTACTACCGGGCCAACCTCTGAAACTTCCATACAGTCCATGGAACTCACTACCTCAGAAGAGACACCTCCTGCTTCCTTGATACCTGAGGTAAGAGACCTTGAAATTTTTTAGACTCCCGTTATTGAATCCTCTAACATTGATAATCCTGAGATCACAGAAGAACAGGAAGAGGATGCAGGGAGATATGTTTTACCACCGAGGAGGAACAGGGGGATCCCACCAAAGGTATTCTCCGGAGAAAGGAGTGCGAGAATCCAGATATCTAGTGGAAAATATAATAAGGGGGAGTCTATCAGAAACAACCCGAGCCTTTGTGATGGCCTTATATGTAGAAGAGGTTCCCAGCACTGTGGAAGTTGCCCTAAAGTCAAATAACTAGACAAATGCAATGAAAGATGAGATGGAAGCATTGACTAAAAACAACACTTGGGAGAAGTGTCGATTGCCAAAAGGGAAGAAACCAGTAGGGTGTCGCTGGGTCTTCACTATCAAGCACAAACCTGATGGGTCAGTTGAGAGGTACAAGGCACGGCTAGTGACAAAAGGATATACGCAGACATACGGGATAGACTACTCAGAAACTTTCTCCCCTGTGGCAAAGATGGATATGATCAGGGTGTTGCTCTCGATAGCAGCAAACAAGGGATGGCCTCTCCATCAGTTCGATGTGAAGAATGCCTTTCTACACGGAGATCTAAAAGAAGAAGTGTATATGGAGGCACCACCCGGGTTCACTAATGTTTTTGGAACTGGAGAAGTATGTCGGCTGAAGAAGTCACTGTACGGCCTTAAACAGTCTCCGAGAGCGTGGTTTGGGAGATTCACTGTTGCAATGAAGGGCTATGGGTTCAGGCAGAGTAATTCAGACCACATGTTGTTCCTTAAATGTAACATCCCATCACCGATGGGAAGGGTAATTTGGTCATTTGGGACGGATTAGGCGAGTGTAAATATATCTCGGCATAAACATGCATCATATAGCCTCTATAATTATATGAATGGTAATTTTTGCACATGCACATAATTGTACATGCATTGAAGACATTTCCCGGCATATGTGTTTATTGTGAAAAATGTGTTATTTGTGCTTGAAAAATGATTTGGAGTGGAGTTTTGTGTGCTTTACATTTTTAGGGCATTTTAGAAATTTTTCTGAAAATTTTTCAGGATACCTTTCCGGATCGGAAAAATTGACAAGTGACAGACTGATTTGGTTTCCGGTACCGAAAATGACTGCCCAATGACACTGAAAATGTAGATACATGATTTTACGATTTATTACTTTGAGCCATTAGAAATTGGAGAGAAATTGGAAGAGAAATGAAATGGAGGATTGAGAGATTGACATGTGGCAAGTGACATGTGTCACTTGCTTAATATGCCACCTTATGTGTTTAGGTTAATAAAAAGCTACTCATTCACGATGTTTTCCTTGAATGAGTTAAAAAAAAGGTGAATTAGATGGAATTTCTCCATCTTATACGTAGCCTCTCCTTCTCCCATCTTCTTCGTTGGTCTCCTCCTACTTGCTAGTGTTCATAAAAGCTCTTATATCTTCTTTGTTTTCTCTTCTTTTGTTCACTAAACACCTAAGCCCTCTACCCTTTTCAAGTGATGATGATCGTGTGTGGGGTGAAGGG
>JAOTIZ010000003.1:32217739-32235552 GCA_027123425.1 Erythroxylum panamense | reverse complement strand
CGTAACTTTTTCAATCTTCGACTCTGACTCATATTTATAGTCTTCGTCTTCAACTGCTTCTTGATTCTTGATTCTTGATTCTTGCTTCTTTCAAGAAACGGTTATTCAGTTGAGTTCTGTAACTAACTAAAACTGATTCTTGATTCTAGCATGGTTTGCTTCCGTCTGCTTTTCATCGTCAGCTTTTTCTTCCGTCTGCTTTTTTTTCGTCTATTTTATAACTTCCGTATGCTTTTCTTCTTTGTCTGCTTTTTCTTCCATCTTCTTTTTTCTTCCGTCTGCTTTTTCTTCCGTCTGCTTTTTCTTCGTCTGTTTTTCTTCGTTTGCTTTTCTTTCGTCTGCTTTTCTTTGTCTGTTTTTCTTCGTCTGTTTTTCTTCCGTCTGCTTTTCTTCATCTGCTTTTGGCTTCCGTATGTTTTTCATCATTATTTGTACTTCATCAAAATCATTTATGTAAATTCATTTTGACTTAACAGAGAGAGGAGATGGGGGACGTGGCAAAGATGAGAGAGGAGATAGAGCAGGTGTCAAAGATTAGAGAGGCGATGAAGCAGATGGAGCAGGCAGCTAAGATCAGAGAGGAGATGGAGTGGCTTGCTAAGATGAGAGCGGAGATGGAGCAGATGACTAAGATGAGAGAGCAAATGGAGCAGATGGCTTAGCTTAGACAGGAGATGGAATAGTTAAAAGGGAGGCTTAACAGTTCAGAGCACCCATGATCATCACGACATTAGCTTGTCCTTCTCATTTGTTTTCAGTTAAAAACATAAGTTATGCACATTGTAATGTTTTTGTTATTAATTAAAATACTTGATACATTATATTATCAATTAATTTTCTGATTAATCAAATTATATATACAAATTAATTTATTATGAACAAAAAGTTGGCAACTCTTAACATTATGTATTTATAACAACAATATAACATTGGAATTTTAAAAAAAACTGTAACCAGCGATTCCCGACAGACAAATATCCGTCAAAAATTTTGTCCTTTTTTACCGACGGTAAACGAAACCATTAGTAACTTTGATGACTTTTTAGGTCATTACCTTCAGTTTACCGATGGAAAATTATCCGTTGCTAAATTTCACCGATGGAACCTAACTTAATTTATTCCATCGTTAAATTTTGCTGACGACATATTACTGTCGCTAATAAATTTTCGACCGTTGTTAAACACCGACGGAAAATAACTGTCGGTAGTTTTAACTACGGCCACTTTGGTGACAGAATTTTACGCCTCTAAATTCCGTCAGTAATTATTGTTACCGACAGAAATTCCCAGTTTACAGATGGAATTTTTCGTCGATAAACATGTTATTTCTTGTAGTGGACCATTAATTTGAATTTGAAAGTTTGGAATGAAGGAGCAATATCAACTATAATCAAAGGAGAATCAAGAAAATTAGGCTAAAAATTTACTTTAAATGGTAGCTTTGTATCAAATTATTTGAGTTAAGATGAAAATCTAGTGAAACAGATTGATGTGAACTTAGACGTGGGCATGTTTAGTGAAAATTACAAATTTCATACTTCAATTTTGCAAGAAAATTGTGTCAAATGTTGTTTAAACCCTATCTTGACCAAACCTTATGGGCAACCAGAAAAGTTATGATTTATGGGAGTCAAAAAGTTACAACAAAAAGATCTCAATATCACCAAAACATATTATTAAAGTGGCTATAAATAGAGGAGCAAAGATATTCCAAGTTTTCCATCTTTACTTTTTCAGCTATTCATAAAATTTATTTTCCTCTCTTTAGTAAACATTATAGTAGCTTTTCTTCACTAGATGTTAATAGTTGTTATGACCATTGTTGACTAATCTTCTTCATCTTGGTTGAAGCTAGCTGAAACCTTTGAAACTTTGTAAATTGAGAGATAATTAAGTCTCGTTGCTAAATGTTTCATTTATTTATTTTGGTGCTTTTATTTTATGATTATTTTTTGATTAGTTTCTAATATATGTAAATTATTTATTGATTGAAATAACCATATGCTAGGTTAAATATTGAATACATAAGAGTTCAATTCCTTTAATCTTTATAACAACTATGAGTTTTTAATTTGCAACGCTAGAAATTATTGAACTTTAGGAAAATATTTAACTAGATTAAATGCAACTGTGTATATCATTTCCTCTTACTTTGGTGTTGTTTAATTAAACTTTGGATCGTATCTAAGATTGTTAAAAAATAAAGTTTAATTGAATTACTTGTTTTTTATTAATTAATCTTAAGGGAAAATATTTAATTTCACATTAAATATATGACTGATGAAATAATTATTTTTTTGTATCAATAATCAATTATAGTTTCATTGGTGGAAGTGAAAGTAAACTAATAATTATTTTATTAATAATTATCATGTTTTTAGTATTCACATATTTAATTTATTTTCTTTATCACAAATTTTTTTATCATTACAAACCTTATTTTATTAAATATTTCTTTCATAATAATTAATGAACTAAAATTCATCGTAGGATTGATTTCCACTTTCTTATACTATATTTGTTTTATTGCGCGAATTTAGGATTTAATTTCACTACAAATGCTAATATCACAAAATTTTGGCATTGTTGTTAAGGATTTCTTAGTTTATATGTTAATTCAAGATCTTTTAAGCAAGTTAATTTTTATTGTAGTCCCAAGATCGAAAAGACTGCAAAAAAGCTAAAGAAAGGATTAGAAATTCAGAAGTTGCACATCACTACAGTTAGTGAAACAATAGAAATGACTACTAGCAATCAAATTTGACGAGAACTTGCGATTCAAATTCGAACCAACAACTTCACTACATAATTTTTTCTAATTTAGATGTAAATCCTATGTCTAAATTAAAATCCACTTTAATTTTTTTGCATCCAACTTTTTACGACATTGCAGTTGAGGATCCATACAAGCACCTTCAGGTGTTTCGTATCATATGCACTACCATGAAACCCATTGGCATCACTGAAGATCTAATCAAATCGTGAGTGGGTATTTGGTTCCTTTTTTGCTCCTTTTGTGTCCCTCTATTGTCTAACCTGTTCTATTTCTCCCTTCTACTACCTGGTCTCCAAGTCCACATCCTATCTTGTGTTAGGTATCTGTATGTTTCTCTCATTGCTATAGGGCTTTGTATTATACAAGGGCATTTGGTCTTTTACGGAGTTATATTATTTCCTGCCTGTGTTTTCTGTCAAATGAGATCCTTTCAGTCTGTGTCAATTCTGTGCCAGTGGTTCCACATATTTCTCTAGCACAGAGTTAGTTGGCCATGGAGGTTGTGCCATCTACTTTAGGTCAGTACTTACACTTTCCTCCTTTGCCCCTATTCCTACCACCCTTAACCTAGTCACTTTGAAACTCACCTTGAGCGAGAATGTGTTGTCCCTTCCTACCTTGGTTAGTCGTCCACTAGTTAAGGAAAGTGTTGTAACTCCAAATGAGTCAAAAAGTCCTTAGGGTCTCCGCTCAGGAAGTCTTGGTACCAAGTAGATGGAGAACATTATCCATCTGTGATATTAGCCAACTTTCCTTTTAAGCAATAGTTATAAGCCTCCAAATGAAGTACTACTTTAAGGTGCTTAAAGATGGAACACTTACCTTGATAGTTTTTACTCTACAAATGACCTGTATTTCTGGTGATGTCTGCTTGGGCCAAGTCACATTAAGGAAGCTGGGGCTCGTGGAAAAGTTGATCAATCTGGTATGAACTGATCACTCAATAGAAACTCATTAAGCAATATCACCGAGACAAGTGTAAATTCATTCAAATCCAGAAGTTCTCAATACATTGCGGGAATTTAAGTGCTAAAAGGAAATAGCTAGTACAGAACGGGAAAAGAAGGATGAAGAAAGGAGACTTGGAGAGAATAATTCCGTAGGAACTGTGATGATTGTTGTTGTTTCTCCTCGTGCATTCCTCTGCTATAATGGAATTCACAGCGCATAATCCTTGAGTGCAGCCGGTAGTTTCTTGACACGTGGTGGCCTGTTGTTGGAGACTTCCTCAGCTGATGCAGAATGGGCCTGGGTGTGGGTGTCATCTGCTAATGGACCTGGGTTCATAGCATTGTTTAGGTCCATAAAAAGCAGCTCACAAGGTGCCAGAAGATGGCTCTTGGTGAATCCGAGACAAACCTCTTTTCTTGCAGAGCTGGTCACTGGGAATGAAAATTGGTTCAAATGAAGCCTAGGCATATATTACTGTGGATCTAATGTACCAATGGATTATAAATCCATAACCGGCCTGAGTTACTTTACA
This sequence comes from Erythroxylum panamense, assembly GCA_027123425.1. Taxonomy (NCBI): domain Eukaryota; kingdom Viridiplantae; phylum Streptophyta; class Magnoliopsida; order Malpighiales; family Erythroxylaceae; genus Erythroxylum; species Erythroxylum panamense. Next base: position 32,231,293 of record JAOTIZ010000003.1, on the reverse strand, counting down.
AGTTTCATAGACCAGTCGTTATGCATAGATGAATACATGGCCTCTCTAAAAATGTATTAGATTCGCAAGACTTTGTGTGCAGTTCGATGCAGCTCAAAGTTTACTGGATATAATACCTTGTATAGGGTTGAATGAAAGAGAGGAGCAGGTTGAAGATTACGTGCTTGTCACCTATTAATGGAAGTCAAGGGGCTTTTAGTGACGATATTAAAGGCCCGTTTGGTTGAGCTTTTATCAGTAGAGCTTTTACCAGTAGAGTTTTTGTCAGTAGAGCTTTTTTAGAAGAGCTTTTTTTAAAAATCAGTTGACTGTTTGGCTGTCAATTAAAAAAACAGCTTTTTTAAAAGAGCTTTATACAGTAGACTGTTTGGTAACATAAAAATAAAAAACACTTTTATTAATTTTAACTATATTTTATTTTATAATAAAATTATTTATGCTAAATAATATTTAAAATATACTAATAAATTGTTCATTAACGCAGAATGTATGCTAAATAATATTTAAAATACATATAATATTTAAAATAATTTATTTATAAATATTTAAATAAAATTATTCAACGCAGACGGTGTGCATTGAACAACGCGTTGCTCATCAATACAGACGATACCGTCTGCGTTGAGCGTTGATGAGTTTATGTACTTAAGTGAAGGAACTTACAAAAAAATAGCTTTTTGGAAAAACTAAAATTTGGAGCTTTTCAGAAAAAGTTGTATTTTAGCTTTTTCAAAAGCTATTTCTACTTCAAAAAATACTTTTGAAGTTTACAGCCAAACACCTATCTTTTCCCAAAAAATAGCTTTTATGGTAGAAAAAAGTACTTTTAGAGTCTCCAAAAGCTGAACCAAACAGACACTTATTCACGTAAAATTAAGAAAACATTTTTCTTTTATTTGAACGTATATCTTCTTGAGTATTATTATCTTACAGAGAAAAATCCAATAGATTTGAATTTTAAATTTTAATTCTTAATTAAATATTATTGATTGTTATTATCTAAATCATTAATTTAAATACCTTGAGATTGTGGATGAAAGAACCGAGCATGATTAGTTTAACACTCATCAAATCAGTTTCTAAATACGGTGAGATGGCTGCTCTAATAGATGAACAATAAATTGATAATTATTTTTTACTGGTGATTGGACTTTGGATCAATTTAGGAATTCTTTAACTCACAACATATTTATTGCTATAATTGGCTGAGAAATTAAAAAAATAAACTGAAGAAACACTTTAAAATTTTGATAAATTTGATTCAAGTACTATTTTTTTTAATATAATACAATTATCAACTTTGTACATTTTTAAATAATTTTCAAGATTCTCAAAATGGGGACAAACATCTTGAAGAAAGAAATAATGAAATGCTAATCAAAGAATTACAACTTATTCCAACTATAAACGTCAGTTATTATTTAATGTATCATAATATCTAATTTTAATTGTCAAATATTTGATTTTAATTTCATATTATAGTTTTAAGTTGCAATGTCATCCTACTTTTGACCCTCTTCTTTATTGTTACTGTTTGTGAACAATTTTATAATAGGTTATTAAACATATTATTAATTGTTTTGAAAGAATCAAAATTTCAAATTATATTATAAACAAAAAAATTATTTTTTATATGATTATAAAGATTGAACTTTTAAAATTTTCGCTATTTTAAACAATATGAAGAATTTTAAATCTCTAAATTAAATGTCAGAGTATCTTATATTAACTAAATATGAAAATATTAAATGATTTATTATAAGTGATAAGGGTCAACTATCTAAATGACTAGTTCTGGTCATTTTGATAATGGTTGACCGAAGCTCAGTTCTTCTCAGTGAATTCTATACTATGCCTATATTAAAAATTCTAATATAGTATCAGAGCAGGTTTAGTCCGGATTATTAATTTTTTGGTTGTCCGTTTGGATGTCTAGTTTCAGCGACTCAGTTTGATTACCACTGCATTTATTTCAAGTAACAAATGGATATCCAGTTTTAAAAAAATGTGCTGAGTGCAAAGTTTATTAATAATAATTGAGCTTGGGTCTATTAAAATTAACTTTGGGTCAACTTTTGTCAAAATTATAGAGGAAGTCATTCGTCCAGTAATTATCACATTAATTATATTTAAAAATAATATTAACATAAGTTAAATGCGAAAGGTAGTCCAAACACATCCCTATCTTAAGTTGAAACATCAGATCAAATTAACCCCTAGGAATCTTAAATTGCACATTTCAGCTTAATTGGCAAAGAGTTGATATATTGAACTGTTCAAGTGTTGACTATTGGCTCTTATTATATGGCTTTTGGTGGGCCTGTCTCGGTCGTCCTCCCGGGAGACTATAGGCTGCTTCCAAAGGCTCCTTCTCTGTCATAAAGCTATACCAAACTAAACAAAAACCCTCCAACCCCATCCCTCTCTTATATCAATCAAGAAACCAGAAAAAGACTATTTATGCTAAGTTTCAGATAATTATAATGGCATTTGTATATTTTCACCGCCACAACGACAGGACATTGATAAAGCCATCCATTTCCACATATCACCATCACCTCAAAGCCAAACATTTGTTAAAGCACTCCACTTTGCTTTCTTTCCTTTTTCATCTTTTAGCTAGGCCTGTCTCTATCTTTCTTTCTCTCATTTAAATTGCTTATAATAAACCCTACAAGGGATCTCCCTAAAACATACTTAACTTTTTCTCTCCCCATATTTACCCCTCTAACTCCTCTACTCTCAGGTTCCCAAACATACATAGATGTTCACGACTTGGAGGTGTTGTTGGATGATTCTTTTATGATCTGGTTTTGCATGGCTGGTCATGCAATCTCTCCTTGTATCACTTCTTCTTTGACCATTATGTTCTTCTTCTTCTTCTTCTTCATGGTTCACTTATCCATGGCCAAAAATGAGCATAGACATGTCTCAGCAAGAACTGGAGGCAATTTGCAGGAAGAGAACATGGGATTGGTTGCTACAAAGAGACATGAAATGGGCAATCCTTCAAATGATAAAGAAGTTCATGTTAATCCACAAAGTCAAAGAAGAGTACGGTTCAGGCCTCGTAGATCTCCATTGCCATGGCAAGAAGGGATCTTTAGTGCTGGTGAACATGAAGTTCCTAGCGGCCCTAATCCCATCTCAAATAGGTAAAAATAAAACATGGGTTGTCCTTCATTTTCAGTTCATTGATTATTCTTCTTCCTGAATCTCTTTGGTAATTTTCTGGTTGGTATGTGTTTGTTCCTGCTATATAGTATATATATATATACATTTAGGTCTTGTTTTAGTACTGTTACACCAATGTGAAATCACTACAGTTTATTCTTATTATTATTGTTTCCTAAAGAGAACAATTGCATCAATCATTGAACCATGAGAGGATGTATATGATGATAATTATATTTTGGGTTTCTCTTTTCATGATTATGGCTTACTTCCTTGGTTACTTCTCTTAATTATTACTGCCCATGACCCTCCAACATGATGTCTCTTCTTATGCTTTTCTTAATTTTTCTTTAACTAATATTAGATAATAATACACTAAAAGATATGTTATTTTATGTAAAGAGATTCGGTCCAAATCTTGGTAGCTGATCACCTTTCTTGACCGAAAGATCAACAGAATATATCGTGGAAAGAAGCCAAAAGATGATTAATAAAAAATCAAGAAAAAAGTGTTAAAACTCATCTATTTTGCGTATGTTATACCAGTTGCACGAGTTCCAATACTCACTCGAATAGTAGTGTTAAGCGACTATTTCATCACAATAGCTTAAGCTGTTGTGTGCTGCCAACTCAATTGGTTTTATATATTTTCTAACAAGTAGCTTAATGATTATGGTCTCAATATGTTTGAATGAAGTGGATAACGTAATGTATTTTTTTTTCTGAATAAGAAGAAATAAACATTAAACATGCGACCCTATTATATATTTTAAATGATAATTATTCTGGACGTGAGTTCTGAATTGGTTCAGAAATAACTTCTATATTAATTAGAGTTAAAGCTACTTATTATTAGATTTTTCAAAAATCTCATATCTTAGTTAAATTTGTACTAAGTTATTCTTTTACGTGAGTTTTGAATTTGATTTTCAACGAATCAAAAAGAAAAACACAAAGTATTCCGTAACTTATAGCCAAGTTGAAGATCTGTGAGCATAAAACTAGCAAAAGGATTGTATAACAAATGGAAGTAGACATGCATACTTCTCAGTCTCAGCAGATATATGGCTCTATGTCTTCAAGTTTTCTACTCTTAAGCTATCATATCCAACACCTTCGTAAGGAAATGGATACTCCTGAGTTAATCTTCTTGGTCTTCACCAAGAGACAATCGTTTAACTTTGAACAAGGAACATAATCATGTAACCAATATTGTTTATATGGGTTTGAGCTGTGAATACACTTATCAAGGTTGAAAGAAACCAATAATGACCCTCCCTCCCTCCACAAAACGCCATAGTTTTGCGTGCAAAGTAATGAAGCAGACCTGGCATCCAAAGTTGAGGTGATTGTGAATAGTCTTTCCTTTTTCCCGGTCTTGAATTTCCCAAAATATCCGTCCTGGTCCTTTTGGACACTGTTTTGTTATCAGGCACATATTGTCTCTTTGTTCTAAAAGCTGACGAATTCAATCGCTAATGTTAAAAGGGTCCTATACGGCCACAACTACCTTCCACCATCGTTTTTGTATCTTCTTTGTTTGCTTCCGTTTGGAAGTAACTTTCATTTGTTTGTTCCATTGGCAAAGCATTCGAAGCAGCAAGAAGGTTGAGTCTTGACACTAAAACAGCAAGAATCTTCTTTTAGAAGATCAGTCGGAGCGCAGTTTCTCCCGTCTAATTAATATTTGATGTATTTTTCTTTTTACTTAAAAATAATAATAATAATAATTTGTACATGTAAACGGTCATATTGTCGAAAATTTTAATATAAGTTTGAAACAGCAACTTTTTAATTTATTTTATTTTAATAATTTTTATTCTTAAAATTGATTAATTAACTAATTTTTGTAAATTAACTGTTTCAAAATTAGAATTAGTACATTTATTTTATTTAATATTTACTTTATTTTATTAGATTTTAACTTTTTCATGACAAAGATAATCTCTTTTCTTTTATCAAAATGTTCTCGTTCCTTTCCTTTTGTCTTTTTATACTTACCTAAAAACATAATCACCTTAATAATCTTAATATCTAAAAACACAAGAATGATTAAAAGAGAATTTAAGTTAATTTTAAATTAAGTTATTATTCATTAATTATATATTAATAGAAATTGATATTTTAATATTTTAAATAATTTTATTTCTTATTTATTATATATCGACGATTTATTATCGATTAAATCTTTAAACCTTAATTCTTTTATTTTATTGATATAATTTTTAATATAATTTTTTTAAAACATTGGTAAAAAGTGATTAATTTGCTAATAAAAAACTCTTACAAATAATATTATATATAAACAGACCTTCTGATAATTAAATTGACATTTTAATTTAAATTCAGATCAAAATCAATAAAAATTGAGTTAGTTAAAATTTAAAATTTGTGTTAAAAACTGGATCTAATTATATTGATCAAAAGTTTTAAAAAATAAAATTTCAGTCTGAATTTAAACTTTTTTTAATTCAAAATTACGGTTCAATTAAGTCTTTTTTGACATTTATAAACAACTTAATTAGATGAATAAATTAATAACATTTGACGTTGGTGATAAAAGAAAATTGGTAAGATGGAAAATGGGCATTATCAAGTGCCATAAAATTCATTAATTAATATCGAAAGTGAGAAGGGATATTTCATCCATGCAATGCAAGGGCTTCATAAAGAGTCCATGACACGAGAAGCAATCATACTAAGTGCCTCGTACCTCAACTTCAAGACCATAATTGCAACTTTGGCAACATGTGTGGTGATCACAGAGTACAATCATTAAGCTCTTACACCAATTTACACAAATGGGTGGTGATCATCATCAGGAGGGAAAAAAAGGAAGTTGTTGCTAAGTATAAGACCAATTACTAGAGCGCTATTTTTGCTTGTTTCTGGTAACTCAATTATGTCCTTGTCCCAATAAAGGTGGAATCAGCCATCTCAGCTGCTCCCACACCCAGGCCCAATCAGGTCGTAAGGGGGGTAAATCACGGTTTATCTCGATCGACCGTTTAGTAGAGTGACCCTTTCATTCCCGTTGTCAAAAATCGAACTCAGGTCTTTGTCCCAATTTTCTCTGTTAAATTGCCAACCAAGCTACCCATTAGGAAGGAAAGGATGCTATTGGTATTTGGTATCAGGTCATGGCTTATTGACTACTTACTACGTGCAAAAGTGACAAGAAATTTGCAATTGATTATATTCCCTCACTTTCCATCATTGCAAAAACTTTCCTTAAAGCGTGGTTAAGTCAAGATAGACACACCTTGATGTTGCCAATATTAATCTTTTCATGTATGTGATGCAAGTCTCTGAAGAGCAGGTAAAATGGCCTACTCTACTTTTGGCAATCAAGTAATCATATTGTCTTCACTTTTGATTTTGAGGAGTTTAGTGACTTTAAGAAACTTTGTAAGGATGACCCAACCATACCCATCTCGCATTCCATTTGTGAATTAATTCTCGAGTATATATAATAATAATACAAAAATTTTATTTTTTAAATGCAACAACAAAGTTGCTCAATTATAGTGATTGTAAAAGTCTATTTGTAATTTAAATTTAATTTCTATCACTTATAAATATTTTGATAGATAATAGCTATGGACTTAATTATAATTTAACAAATTTTAGAATTTTTTTTATTTTTAAAATTTTCTTTTTAGTTTTAAGTTTTTTAGAAAGACTCATTATCTTAAATATCAGTTAAAAATAACAACAAAACACATAAAGTATGAAAATCAAATGTAAACTAATTAAATATTAGTTACATGATGATTGAGTCTAGTTTTTATACTTAAACTAAATTGATTTATTATAATCATCTTAAATTATTAATTTAAGTCAAATTTAATTAGTTCGGATTAAGTTTAAGAATATTAAATTAGATTAACTTATTAATGACATTTGATTAGTTCACATCTAATATTTGTAATACATTTTTTTTAACAAAGTCTAAGAGAAGATATTTTTAAAAAGGACTAAAAATTAGAATAAGCCTTTTAGGGAATTTAAAATTTTAAAATTATAAAATTATAAAAAAAGCCTATATCTTTTACCCTATTTTAATTAATTCTGTTAGTTCAGGACATGAGATAAATTTAAAAACACTCCTCGGTCTTATCTAACCTACTCTGCAGTCAAGTCATCCTCTAAAAAGAACTGGTTGTTTCCCTTTGATAAAAGGGGTTAAAGTGATTTATGAAGCTTTTCTTTACTAAAAGTGAGCTTGTTCTGACCTCGCACTTTCTGCATGGATAAGAGAAACTGGACAAAAAGGGGTGCGTTTTGGACACACGGCAAGCATGCTATACGTATAAACCTCCAAGAACAAGCACTTACTTTGTACTCCCAATATCACAAGATCTGATCTCCATTTTAGTCTTGGATTCTTTCTTCTTCCTTACACCTGATTACGAACGTGAGACTCCATCTCAGTCGTTTGATATTTATTTGGTCACTGATGATTACCTCAGCTTGCCCATGGCTTTTAAGCTTTTAGGAAAAGTGTAACAAGAGACATGAAAGTTTAATGGAAGTAGCACTTACCGAGAACAAAGTTTGTATCGAGTCAAAAACAGAATAGTTTATTTGACGTTACTTGAGCTGAATTAGCATGAAACAAATGATTGATTAACTTTGAATTTGTGTTAATGACTGGATTGTCCATGTAAAAAAAGAAACCTGCCTATGCTTAGATCTCCTCAGATCCACTGTTCCTTCTACTCTTTTTTTTTTTTTCCCACGAGGTATTCTAGGAGAATCTCAACTGTGGGAAGACACATTTAAGCTATCCACTCTCAGACTAATCTCCGCTTGAGCCAGATAGGTCCTTTGTGGGAGGTAAAGCTCTGACCTCAAGTTTTAAACGGCTGCATAAATGAGGACAGTTAGAACTCGTGATCTCACTTAAACTAAAAGAGCCCCTTATCAATTCACCAGCGATAGGTTTCCTTCTACTCTATCTTAATGCTTACAATTATTGAGCCTCAGGCTTAAACAACCCGAGCTTGAGCACAAACTCGATCCCAATAAGACAAGCCTGATCTGTTAACTTTGAATCCGGCTCTAATTGCCGAGCCTACCTATAAACAAGACTAACTTTATAAACAATTACCCATAAATAGATTTAAAAAAAAAAGGTATCTATCAACTATAGTTGAGCTTCTGATGACCGAGAAGAGTCTTAGCAAACATGCACTTCCTACCATAACATGACAAAGCTTAAAACATATTGTTTAAAACTTTAAATTAAAATATAATATTCTTAATAGTATATAATTTAGATTATAAATTACTAATATAGAAGTGTATAAATCTTCTGCACGAAGCCTCTAAGACGACATTAAGCAAAATCAGTAAAAATATATCACTACCAGAAAAGGAAAAATTAGCGACAGAAAATTACTGACAAAAAATATACTGTTATAAATTACCGACAAAAAATTCATTTCCGTAGATAAAATTGAAGGAAAAATTTTTGTTTAGCGACGGTACTAATATCCGTTGCTAAATATTAAGGAAAATCATCTCGGCAAATTTTGCAATGAATTTTAGCAACGGTATAAGATTCCCATCAATAAAAGATTTAGCGATAGTGTAAGATATCCGTCAGTAAAAAGGTGAGAATTATTGGTGGAATAAAAAAATTGAGTTTGTTTACAGAAATTTTTGTCGGTAAATTCTGTTGGTAAAATCTTAAATTTAAACTCACCCAACATCTCTCTCCCCCTCGTCTTCTTCCTTCTTCCTGCGTCTCCTCTTCGGCTTTCTTCTCTACGGTTTCTCTGTTGTGGACTCTTTTTCTGCTTGCCGGCGTTGTTTTCTCCTATCATTGTCATCGTGTCCTTCAGTGGAAGTATTTTTGCAACAACTGTCATGTATTTTTTCGTATATTAGATGAAAATTAATTTGGGTATTTGATTACTTTCGTTTATTTGTATATTTTGTTATTGAAAAAAACAACATTAAGGTATAAATGTTAGTGATAAAAGGAATAAGACGTGCTTTTAGTTGTGATGTTAGATAAATTCATTATGTATGTAAGGTGTTTGATGAAATGTCTGTTCTTTGAAAAAAAGTTTCAATTCTTTATTTTCAGATCTTTTTTAGTATGAAGTTCATAATTTCAATTCTTTTACTTGAATATGATAAGTATTGCGATTAGTACGAAGAGATTTAGCAAAGTTCTCTCTATGGTGGCTTCCAAGGAAACTGAACAATTTGCAGATAAATTTTAAAAATTCTTTTTAATAAATTTATTGATGGAAAAAAAAGTTTGTCAGTAAAATATACTAGGTTTATCTACAGAAATTCTTTTTCTGTAGGTAATTACTAACGGAATAATCAAATCTATTGGTAATTTTCTAACAGAAAAAATTTCTCCTTTGGTAAATTTACCGACCAAACAAAATTACCGTCGCTATTCAGTCTGTAAATTTATCGATGGTGTAAAAAAATTTCGTCAATAAATTTACCTACTGTCATATTTCCGACACTTTTTTTCTGTCAGTCAATTTCGTCGCTAAATAAGCTTACTGACGGAATGTGTACAAATTACATCGGTAATTTTCGTCGCTATACTTCATTTTTCTTGTAGTATATTTAGGTTTTAAACTGTAAATTACTAAAATTAAAAATTCACTTAAAATCTCTTTAAAAATCTATAATCTCTTTAAAAATCTATCTTTTAAGTTTTTTTTTAAAATTATCGAAAAATTCTTACGAATTTAATTTTTCAGAAAAACTATTATCGTAAACTTGTATTAAATAATAACAAAAAACAGGTAACAGAACAACATATAAACCACTCAATTATTATTGCTTATTAACATGACAATATATAATACAACTTTTAAATAAACTCAATTTAATATTATGAGATAACTATAATAAATTATTAGTTTAAGTCAAGTTTAATTAATTCAAATTGAATTTAAGAGCTAAAATACATTGTCATGTTAATAACATTTAATTAATCTATATACCGTATTTATATCACATGTGTTTAACTATTAATTTTTAAATGAAAATATAAGAGAAATGATTTTTTATAAAAAATTGAAAACTACAAATAATATTTTTATAATTTTTAAAGATTAAAAGACTTTTTTAAGTTAATTACACCACAAAGGTTTTTAAAATATATTTTCAATAATTTTAAAAATAAATATAATTTTTTACAACTTTAAATATATTTCCCTGCTCCCTTTTTTTTTTTTGACCTGTTGAGTGATTTTTTTATTTCACTGACTATACTTTAAAATGTTTTTATGCTGTAGATTAACACCTGCTTAGCTTTTTAATTTTGTACATCTATTTAAATTTTTTAAAATGAATTTTTTAATTATAAATTACAAATTATTTTTGCATCAGATTATAAATAGTTGAAATATAATTATAGAAAATAGACAATAGGAACAATTTATGAGAAATAGGTTGACTTGCTGGGCCTATCCAAGAATGAGAACATATTGGATTGACATGAACATATTTGGAACCCAACCCAAACTGTTTATCCACCTAAGGCACGGGATGAAGAGGCAGTATTATTAAAAGGTCTCGATTGTTCCTAATTTAGTGTTTATTAATAATTATTTTTATTAAATATTTTTTTAAAAATACTAGTTTTTTATGATTTATGATATTGAATGATATCACTAAAATGTTTACTTTATTAAAAATATTATAAAAATGGATTACTATTTCTTAAGTATTGATAGTGTAGAGTTCAACTCTAAATTAATTTGTGTATTAATTATTCACCAATATATATTTTTTAAAATATAGGTAAGATTTTAAAAGTCATTGTTAAAGATTATTTCTCATATTAAGTAAAAATTTAATATTTATTATTAAATAATAAACACATATGACCTCTCCGTCTACTATAAATTAAAAACTTATAATTAATGCATATATAAACCATGTTGGGATGTCAAGTGTGAGTAAGAATCCCACATTAGAAATTGATGAAAGTAATGAAGGACATATGAAAAGGATCCATAAACTTAATACCTTAAAGTTTTGGATTGAAGTGTGGTGTCAAAGCCCATGAGTATGTTTCATCACTAGGCCCATGATGTAGATCTTCTATGAAAATGGGCTCTCCAGTTCCAACAATGGTATCAGAGTCGATGGCTCGGCAAGGGACAAGTATAGAGATGATAGTCGAATCCCGTGGTTGCTTCCTCACGAAGAAGAGCAAGGAGACTCCTGGTAGGCCTAGACCAGTAGAGTATAAGAGCTCTTGGTGATGCCATATACCCTAGCTGTTAAGCAAAAAGACTTTTGCCCAAGGAGGAGTCCAAGTCCAATGTGAAAATTCACACTTGAAGGGGACATTGTTGGGATGTTAAGTATGAGTAAGAATTGTTGAGATGTAGAGTCTGATAAAATATACTGGGCTTTACACCAGGCCCACATTCGCGGATCCAACTCACAGTTTAGTGATCTACCTTTTGTATTCTATTCTCCTAGTGTATCATATTATTCGAAAAACAATTCACATTGAATAAAAAAAACCTAGCCGCCAGTGGACGTAGTCATATTTTGGTGAATCACGTAAATTTGTATGTTCGTTTTTATTTTCTGCACTGTTTTTTGATTATTGTGATTGATCGTCCTTAACAACTGGTATCAGAGCTTGGTTCGTATCACAACAATCTGAAAAGATAGAAAGTGCGAAGTTTCAAATTGAGAAGTTTGATGGAAACGATTTTGGTTTCTGGAAGATGCAGATGGAAGATTATCTGTATCAGAGAAATCTTCATGAACTCTTGTTAAGGATGAAACCAGAAACCATGAGACAGGAGGTTTGGGATCTGAAAGATCGGCAGGTGCTAGGGTTGATTCGTTTGTCGTTGGCGAGAAACGTTGCCTTCAACATCGTTAAGGAGACAACGATTGCAGGAGTACTGAAGGTGTTGTCTAACATGTAAGAAAAACCGTCGGCTATCAATAAGGTATATTTGATGCGTCGCTTGTTCAATCTGGAGATGTCTGAAAGTGGATCTGTTGCAGATCATATTAACGAATTTAATATGATTATCAGTTAATTGAGTTCTATTGATATTAAATTTGATGATGAGATTAGAGCCCTGATTTTGATGTCCTCTCTACCCGAGTCATGGGATACTGTTGTTTCCGTAATTAGCAGTTCATATGGGTCTGAGAAGCTAAAGTTTGATGAAGTCCGAGATGTTGTCTTAAGTGAGAGCATTCAAAAAAGGGAAATCGGAGATTCATCTGGTAACGCACTCAGAGTCGAAGGAAGGGGTTGGAGAAAGTTGAAGGGAGGTCATAGTAAACATGGTCGATCGAAATCAAAAGGGTAGGGAAAATCTAAAGGCAGAAACGAGGTCTTTTGTTGGGACTATGGTGAAAAAGGACATTTTAAGAAGGACTGCCCTACACCTAAGAAGAAGAAAGGTTTGAGGAACAATAAGTCTCATGAAGATGATGATTCTGTATGTTTTGCAGAAGACATTGGTGACGCCTTAATTCTTAGTGTGGACAACACTGTTGACCCCTGGATACTTGATTCCGGTGCATCATTCCACTCTTCTCCGAATAGAGAGATATTCCACAATTTCAAGTCTGGAAATTTTGGGAAGGTGTATCTTGTTGATAACAAAGCCTTAGAGATTGCTGGAAAGGGGGATGTTTGTATACAGACCTCAAGTGGAGGTAGATGGAAGCTGCAGGATGTTAGGTATATTCCTAACTTGAAGAAAAACCTGATTTCCATTGGTCAGTTGGATAGCACGGGTTACAGGGCATTATTCGGGGAGAGTTCTTGGAAAATTATGAAGGGAGCTATGGTGATAGCACAGGGCACAAAATCTAGAACTTTATACAGTATCACAAGGTATTCAAACATGGCTGCTGTAGTAGATAGTGCATCGAGCTCGAGTCTATGGCACAACAGACTAGGACATATGAATCCGAAGGGTATGAAGATGCTAGCTTCAAAGAGGTATCTGCAAGGTTTGAAATCGGTTGATTTAGGTTTTTGTGAGAGTTGTGTTCTGGGAAAGCAAAAACGGGCCAGTTTTATAAAGGCTAGCAGAGAACTAAAGGTAGAACAGTTAGAACTAGTACACATAAATGTGTAGGGGCCATCTCCAGTCTCCTCTCTTAGTAGTTTAAGATACTACGTCACCTTTAATGATGACTTCAGCAGGTAGGTATGGGTTTACTTTCTAAAACACAAGTCATATGTGTTTATTACCTTCAAGGGTGGAAGGTTAAAGTTGAAAATCAGACTAGGTTGAAGATTAAATGCTTAAGGTTTGATAATGGTGGAGTGATCGCGGCTCTGTCGATTCGACCTTAAGATCGATCCTTGGAAACCGGTCAAAATAATAAATTCCAAGATTGCAG
>JAOTIZ010000003.1:32200812-32211346 GCA_027123425.1 Erythroxylum panamense | reverse complement strand
GTTGAGCTTTAAGCTCTGAAATACGTTGGCTGCTCCGGTCACAACTGTCATTATCTGATCATGCCTTTATGCATGAATGCATATGTCACAATTCACAGTAGTTGTATCACAACTTAATGCCATATGCCCGAAATCACATTAGAACCATGTAATTACAATTTGCACGCAAATCACACTTCAATATCAAGTACCCAATGCTTCGGACACCTATGGTCCGGAACTAATCACAATCAAACACATAAACCCTCCATTACTTCCGCATGGCATAAGCGCATAATTTAAACACACAAATATTGAGGAACAAACTAGGTTACTCACCTCTAAACTTCCAAGCTAATGCCGAGAAGTCTCAGCCACGTCGGAGAATCGACGATCCACTTGTGCCTCTATAACAATCGAAATACACAAATATTACTAATTGCATAAGTTACAATAATCAATAATGCACATGCAACGATTTAATCGCGTACCATACATGTTTATGACGTTCTCGACACTATTCCAAAATCTTCCCGATTCAATCTTTTTCTCTAAAAGATAGAAATTCATAACCCTCATAATTCAATTGACTAAGTTCAAAACTCCAAAAGTTAAACTCCAAGACATGGGAACTATCTGCATATCGGAATCAAATTCCCTACTAAATGGCCATCCAAAATCGAGAACTTTCGAAATTGATTTTGAACTTCTATTCTACTAAATTTGTAGTTCTCTGTCTCCATATGGCAATAAATCAAGAACCAATTCATTAGGACTAAAACCTCAAAACAAGGAACCTAATCACTTTCGGAACAAATGGTGTCCTTGTCGCGACGCAAGGTTGTTCGCCACGACGAGATTCCTCGACGTACGCGCTGGCGTGGCCTCTCATGCTCGCCGCGGCGTGCGTCCTCGCTCACTGCGACGTGGCGAAAGGGGAAAAATGCGCTCGCCGCAGCGTGCGATGAGCACGTCGGGACGTGCGATCCCAGAAACTCATCCGAAACCCAGATTTTCTCACTTCTGTCAACTTTTAATCCAATTTCCTCTTTCAAACACTCCTAAAACAACTCAATACACTCAAAACAACTCATCCCTAACCTCAATTCCATCAATTAACCATTATCCCTCAATTACCAAAAACAAAACAAGATAAAATCATCAATATACCTCATCCGAAACCTAAACGTTTCCCATTCATCAAATACTCTAATCAATCATCAATATATTCCAATTAATCCACAAATCAAACTATCTAAAGCATAAAAGAGTAAGAACTTACTTGTTTAAACCTTGAAATCCTAAAAAATCTTTAACCCTTCAAACTCTCACACACCCACGGTTTCACCCAAAAACAAAGCCATTATCATCTTCTTCAACACCAAGCTTAAGGGAAGGGTTTAATGTAAAGAAGGGAGCAATTTAAACAAGAAAAATGGGAGCAAGGCAAGCAAGCAAGGAGATCCACGATGGAGGAGAAGAAGAAGAGCAAATTTTTCCTTCAAAAGCAAGAGAGCATCGTGGGAAGCAATTCAAAGGATAAGGGTTTTATACCCAAAACAATTTAAATGGCTAAGGCTTGTTTGACAAATCCTTTGCCACTAGACCACTCCAAACAACCTAAATCTAATTTCTTATGCTAAATTCTCCCAAATTCCAATGGCTCTAAGCAAAAATTCCTAAAATCATAACTTTAATTTTCCCGTGCCAATGGTTAGTCAATTTCGGAACCGGAATCCGATTAATCGATCATTAGGTCATTTTTTCGGTCCGGACCTAATACTCCAAAAATTCCAGAAAAATTCCTAAAAATCTCCAAAAATAGAAAACACATGATCATATACTCCAATTTCATATTTCAAACTCCTAGATCTCATTTTTCACTCCAATTCAATTTTCAAAGCTCAATCTACTCAATTATCACATAATTTTCAATATAAACAATCATACCGGGAATATGTCATACATGCATGAACACTCATATGCTAGTGCAATAATTTCCAATTATCAAAATATATAGAGGCTAATTTAATGCATGAACATGCCGAACTGAATGCACGACCACTGTACTCATCCCATCGGTGAAGGGATGTTACACTGGAAATTTTGGAAAGGTGTATCTTTCTGATAACAAAGCCTTGGAGATTGCTGAAAAAGGGGATGTGTGTATACAAACCTCAGGTGGAGGTAGATGGAAGCTGTAGGATGTCAGATATATTCCTGATTTGAAGAAGAATCTGATTTCTATTGGTCAGTTGGATAGCACAGGTTACAAGGCAGTGTTCGGGGAGAGTTCTTAGAAAGTTGTGAAGGGAGCTATGGTGATAGCATGTGGCACAAAATCTGGAACTTTATACAGTACCGCAGGGTGTTCAAACATAGTTACTGCAGTCGATAGTACATCTAGCTTGAGTCTGTGGCATAACGGACTAGGACATATGAGTCAGAGAGGGATGAAGATGCTAGCTTCAAATGGGTATCTGCAAGGTTTGAAATATGTTGATTTGTGTTTTTGTGAGAGCTGCGTTCTGGGAAAGTATAAACGGCTCAGTTTCACAAATGCTAGCATAGAACCAAAAGTATAATGGTTAGAACTAGTACGACGTGTGGGGGCCATCTCCAGTCTCCTCTCTTGGTGTTTCGAGATACTACGTCACCTTCATTGATGATTTCAGCAGGAAGGTATGGGTTTACTTTCTAAAACATAAGTCTGATGTGTTTATTACCTTTAAGAGGTGGAAGGCTGAAGTTGAAAATCAGTCTGGGTTGAAGATTAAATGCTTAAGGTCTGATAATGGTGGAGAGTTTGATTCTACAGAACTCAAGAAGTTCTGTGTTGATAAGGGAATCAGGTGTACCAGGACAGTTCCTGGCAAGTTGAAAGGATGAACAGAATGTTGAATGAGTTAGTAAGAAGCATGATGTTACATGCTGGGCTGCCAAAAACATTTTAGGCAGATGCAGTGAGCTCAACAATATACTTGATAAATAGAAGTCCTTCAGTTTCTTTGGGTTTCAAGATGCCAGAAGAGGCTTGGTCGGGTAAGGAGGTCAAGCTTACTCACTTTTGAACTTTTAGATGTGTTGCCTATGTCCATGTTGATCCAGAAAAGAGAGACAAGCTTGATGCAAAGGCTTTGAAGTGTTATTTCATTGGGTATGGTTCAGATCAGTTTGGATACAGATTTTGGGATGACAAGAATAGGAAGATCTTGAGACATTGTGATGTGACATTTTATGAGAATGTCCTCTATAAGGACAAGTTTGGGGTGCGACCTGAAGATGCAAAAGAAGTGAGAGCTCAGGTTCAGTTGTCCGAAAATTCAGAAAATATTATTGCAGAACTAGAACAGCAACCAGTCACACCTGAGCTAGTGTTGAGGAGATTTACCAGGGTTATTAAGCCACCAGAAAGGTATTCACCATCCTTGCATTATTTGTTGTTGACTGATGGAGGAGAACCAGAATCTTTTGATGAGGCTTTGCAGGTGAAGGATTCAATCAAGTGGGAGCAAGCCATGGATGATGAGATATGGTCACTTGAGAAGAATGATACTTGGGAGTTAACTGAGATGCCTGCAGGGAAGAAAGCTCTGGTGAACAAGTGGGTTTACAGGATCAAGAATGAAATTGATGGTACAGTTAGGTTCAAGGCTCGATTGGTGGTTAAGGGATATTCACAAAGGAAGGGTATTGATTACACTGAAATATTATCTCCCGTTGTGAAGTTAACTACAATCAGAATTTTGCTGAGTATTATTGCAGCAGAGGATTTGCACCTTGAACAGATGGATATAAAAACAACATTTTTACATAGAGATCTGGAGGAAGAAATCTACATGCAACAACCTGAGAGATATGAGGTTCCTATTAAGGAACACATGGTGTGCAAGCTCAAAAGGAGTCTGTATGGATTGAAGCAGGCTCCAAGACAGTGGTATAAGAAGTTTGACTCTTTCATGTTTAGAAACGGCTTTCACAGGAGTGAAAAGGATCAGTGTTGTTATATCAAGAAGTTTACTGACTCATTTGTTATTTTACTTCTGTATGTGGATGATATGCTGATTGCTGGTTCAAGTATGGAGGAGATAAATAATCTTAAAGGGAGAATGTCATCAGAGTTTGAGATGAAAAATTTGGGTGCTGCAAAGCAGATTTTAGGGATGAGGATTTTCCGAGGTCGATCTGCTGGGATTCTAAATTTGTACTAGGAGTAATACATTGAGAAGGTGTTATCTAGGTTCAAAGTTGATGATGCTAAGCCCAGGAACACGCCTTTGGCTAACCACTCAAATTGTCAAATGAGCAATCACCCAAGACAGCTGGGGAACGTGAGCATATGACAAAAGTGCCTTATGCTTCCGCAGTTGAGAGTCTGATGTATGCTATGGTCTGCACTAGGCTTGATATAGCACATGCAGTGGGAGCTGTGAGCAGATACATGTCAAATCCAGGGAAAGAACATTGGGAAGCGGTGAAGTTTTTGAGATACTTGAAAGGAACAGTTAGCACCTCATTTTGTTATGGGAATGGCAAGGTAGTGCTGGAGGGTTTTGTTGATGCTGATCTTAGTGGAGACGTGGATTAAAGCAAGAGTACATCCGGGTATGTCTACACTATAGATGGGACAGCAGTGAGTTGGATGTCTAAACTCCAGAAGTGTGTCTTTATGTCATCTACAGAGGTTGAACATGTTGCAATAGCTGAAGCTGGTAAGGAGATGATATGGTTGACGAATTACTTGGAAGAGTTAGGCGAGAAGCAGCATGACAAGATTCTCTTCACTGATAGTCAGAGTGCCATACAGTTAGTGAAGAATCCAGTGTATCATTTTAGAACTAAGCACATTCGGCATAGGTACCACTTCACTCGCAATTTGGTAGAAAAAGGTGAGATGTGTTTGAAGAAGATTGATGGTGCTAAGAATCAGACAGACATGTTGACTAAAGGTGTGGATGTTGGGAAATTGGGGCCGTGCAAGGCCTCAGTTGGTCTTCTACCATAGCGTGGGAGATGTTGCGGCTAGGTGAGTTTGTTGGATATATTGGCATGGAGAATGAAGATGGTTGGGTTGACTGGATCAGTCTCCACGTGGAAGAATTGTTGAGATATGGAGCTTGATAAAATATATTGGATTTTACACCAAGCCCACGTTCGTGGATCCAACTCACAGTTTAGTGATATACTTTTTGTATTCTATTCTCTTAGTATGTCGTATTATTCAAAAAACAATTCACAGTGAATAAAAAACCCTAGCCATCTGTGGACGTAACCATATTTTGGTGAACCACGTAAATCTGTGTGTTCGTTTTATTTTCTACACTGTTCTTTGATTATTATGATTGATTGTCCTTAACAAGAATCCCACATTAGAAATATATGAAACTAGTGAAGGGCATATAACTGAAAAGGATCCATAAACTTAATGTCTTAAAGTTTTAGGTTGAAGTGTAGTGTCAAAACCTACAAATATGTTTCATCACTAGGCCCATAATGTAGATCTCCCGTGAAAGTAGGCTTTCCCTTTCCAACAAACCAATCATTCATATACTTTTTATGGTATGTATTTAATTGAACATGAAAAATTTCTAAATATGGTTAATTGTTATAAATTATATGATTTATGTAGTATGTTGTCAAAATAATTTTCTCTTTGTATCTAATTAATAAAAATAAGTAATATAATAAATATATAATAAAGTAAAGAGTAAAAAAAATAAAAACTTAATTTGCAAAACAAAATAACACTATTTTAGTGTCGGACTCAACCTGATCCGAATTATTACCAACCATATACATGGTAAAAACCTATGAATCCCATGCACGTTGAGTCATCGTATTCAGACTCTCATTCTCATACATGCAACCAGGCATCGTAGACCCTACAAAATCAAGATCGTAGAAATTAGAGCTCCCAAACGAGAGAGGATCCACACTCGGCCCACCACTCCACTCGTTGTTCCTCTCAATCTCCGTTAACTTTGTATTTGGTACTTCATGTCTTGCAGTTCCAATGGAGCCTTCAAAGTCACCACCATCGCAACGCCACATGTTATAGATGTCGGCAGTGATCCCTGACCCACATGGTTGTGGGGAAGAAATGGGGATTTGTACACTTCCCGCAAGTGACCGAGTTTCATTGTCCAAGAAAGCTGGTGACGCACTACAGTTTTGAGGCCCACAAGTTGAGAACCCAAGATAGAATGAGGAATGGCGATCAGAAGAGGCTACATAAGGAGGAGGACCAAAAGGGAAGGACACAGAAGTTAGTATGTCTGTACCCATGGAGAAATGATCTGCTTCTGAACTTGGAGTGAAAACTTGATTTTGTTTTTGTTGAGTGATATCGTGATTAGAAAGTACTTCAGCTTCATTGATGCTGGGATAATTATGTTCACACTTTAGAGAATTAAGATTTTGGGCGTCTGGATCTATCCCTTGTGCTTGAAGCTTCTTCTTGATGCATGAATTCCAGAAGTTCTTGATCTCATTATCAGTTCTTCCAGGCAAATGCTTGGCTATTTGAGCCCATCTGTTGCCAAGTATTCTATGAGCATCAATGATCATCCTCTCTTCTTGAGCAGTAAAAGAACCTCTTTTAAGATCTGGTCTCAAGTAGTTTATCCATCTTAACCTGCAACTCTTTCCACACCTCTGCAAACCTGTGTAAGGCATAAAAAAACCCATTTCAGGACTCAAAGAATTACAAGAAAAAGTGCAGAGTGGTCACTGGTTTGTTTATGTACCTGCTAGCTTTGGAACAGAACTCCAAGAACCATGACCATATGTGGTTATATATCTCATTAGCTTCTCATCTTCTTCAGGTGACCATAACCCTCTCTTGACTTTCTGTTTTGTACAGCATTGATGGCCCATTGATCGAAACAAATGCCCTGTGGACTCTCATCAATGATATAGTTCATTATATATCATTAACCTTTGATCAAAAGGAGAAGTTTTCTTAGTTAAGTATCGCATACCTCCAACGTGCTACAAAAACATATTGGGAAAAAAAAAGATTAGAGGTTGTGTAACTTTAGCTTTAGTTGTACTCATGAGAGGACCACAGTGAACTCATCGAGTGCGTTGGACCTTATTATTTAAGAAGCTTTTGTCATGTAGTTCTTTCTATGTGCCCACTTGAATAACACACCTAGATGCACCTTATTATTTGAATTCAATAGTAATATATTTTAACTTCATTTCACATCAAATTTCACGTTATATTTAGAAATAGATAACAAATTATCTGTTTTAACTTTTAACACATTATCTTTGAGAGGTGATCTATTCAATTTTTATAATTTAATTCTTTCAATGATATAAATTTAAAAGAGTTAAATCGTAAAAAAAAAATCAAACTTTCTTCAATTTTATAATATTATGTCAAATTTAGAAAAGTGATTTCAAAACGTTTCAACTTATAATTTTTTACAAAAATAGTCTTAATTATTTAAGTTTGACGTTAATGTGGATAATATGACAAATCACATCAGATTAATATTTTTGCACATATTTGCCACATAGTATGTTTGTCCCACATATGAATTTTATTATTTCATAAATTAAAAATATCAAAAATATGTATGAACATATAATTATATATGTGCATAATTATTTTAGAGTTTTAATATTTCTAATTTAGTAAATAATAAAATTCATACGTGATATAAATAAAACATGTGATAATTATATAACAAAAACGCTAATCGAACATAAATTCATATTAATGAAAAAGTTAATATTAGGCAATTTTGTAAAAAAAAAAGTCGGAATATTTTAACTTCATTTTTTAAAATGCATGCTAATAATGTAAAATCGAGTAGAATTTGGGATTTGTTTTACAATTAACCAGATCTAAATTCGAAGAATAATGTTAATTTTTTGAATCACTAAGAGTTTTTATTAACGCCTAGCAGGGATGAAACTATTTAACCTAAAGAGACATAATGTCCAATTAACTACAAAAGAAAAAGGAACATAATTAAGGGGAAGATCCATGATGTATATGCCCATTTGGGACCAGCATCATTTCTTGCTTCAAAATTCAACATGCAAAAGCCTTCCATCAAGATTGCTTGTCTCTTTCTGACCTCCTTTTTAATTTTCGGATGAAATATAGTAAATAGGGACATGTACAAGAAGTTAAGGCCATTCCTTATAGGCATGCTCTTCCTTCACTCAACAGCTTGAACGTGTCAAATTTCTTAATATCAACCAAGATGGTTATGATTGGATTCCCTACTTTAATTTATTATTGGTTGATTTTGACAATTTAATTTACAAGTTGGTTTCTTGACAATGCAAGGCAAGAATTGACATGTCTTTCACAATTTATCGGACAAATATCTAAGAATAGGTAATCATTATAAACGTTTTAAAAATTGAACTGGTTTAGCCGGTTTTATAATAAAAATTTTAAATCAGTCAACTTTTTGATTTAATTTTAAAATTTTAATTTAATTTAGTTGATCAGTTTATTAATTAGTCGGTTAGTTTTCATAAATTAATTAGTTTTTATAAATCAAAATTAACCGATTAATTTTCATTTAACTGTCTCATT
Organism: Erythroxylum panamense; assembly: GCA_027123425.1. Lineage (NCBI taxonomy): Eukaryota > Viridiplantae > Streptophyta > Magnoliopsida > Malpighiales > Erythroxylaceae > Erythroxylum > Erythroxylum panamense. The sequence goes on along the minus strand of JAOTIZ010000003.1, from coordinate 32,202,804 downwards.
TTTCAATAAAACTTTAAGTTTTTCGATAAGTAAGGATAGTCTTCTTTAATCACTTTTTAAATTCTTTAATTTTATTTAATCTTAACCGATTTTATAACTATCTAATACCGGTTAAACCTTTCAAACATTAAACCTTTTATCTTATCGATTTAACTTCAGCTCTGGTTTTAGAACATTGTTGTAAACTTTTATAATATTTTATATAAACATTAAATCTTCCAAAATTTTTAATTAAAAATTAAAAATTAAAAAAAATCAATAAGTTCAAAATATTTATTCTAACATAAATGTTATAATAAAAAAGAAAGTAGATTTAACATGTGATTTTCTTTTCTAAATTATACACCATCACTTTTTTAATAGAACAAAATATTTTTGATTGATAAGAAATTTGGAACTTAATTAAAAATTTTAAGACTTTAACATTACACATGCTTAGGAAAATGGTCAAAATCTGTGTGCTAATAAACAAATCATATAGCTTCTTAAATACTATGACATCTAACACTTAAATAACGCTTCTATATTACAAATAAATTAATCTTCACGATTTGTAGGCTGAATGCTAGGCCTCACCATACTGGATTAGATGTGACCTTAATTTCGAGAATCAAGTTCCATGGGTGACTTAAATAGTTTAATTAGTATTCCTTGAAATGCAGTACAACTAGGGTACAGTAAAACTTTCTCAAGACATCTACAGGATTGTTAGATGTCCTTAAACTGTTCAAAGCACGGGTCAATGTATAAATTTTAAGGCAACATCAATCAGTTAGCTACTTCTATAAATTTAAGTAACCATTACGTGGGACAATCTCACTATTTTTAAATATAAATAAAAAGGAGACTTCAACTATAACTAATTGCTTTATTTTTGATGTAAAATTCCTTGAATCCCTCTATAGTTTGATGCAGTGTTTTAAAATTCGGACCGGTCATTAAATTAGAGGCCTTACTGGTTACCGGTTTGACCGGTTCAACCACCGGTCGAACCGGTATGACGTCATAATTATGTAATAATTATATATATTATTAATAATATTAAAAATATACAAAAATATACAAAAAAATAAAAAAATAAAAATTTTATTGAACCAGTGATCAGACTGGTCAAATCGGACCTGTCCGAGGGATCAATTGACCGGTTTTAACCGGTTCTCACTGATTCAATTGAGAACCGATTTTTAAAGATGAATCGGACCGGATAGCCGACCACCAGTCGAACTGATCGGTCCGATCTGATTTTTAAATCAGAGGTTTGATGTATTATCAATATATATCCTAACTTTTAAAAACTATCAATACAAGTCCCGATACCTTCAACTTTTATTACAAACTTTAACTACGAACTTCAAAATGACATTGTGTAGTGTTACGTGTAAACTACGACTTCGTTTTAATGTCTATATTTAGAGTTTTTAACAAAAGTTGATGACAAGAGAAACCGGTGTTATGTAAGAAAATTATCCATAGTTTTTAAAAATTAAAGGATATATTGATAATATGTCAAACTACAAAAGAGTCTAACGAATTTAACTCACGAATTTAACTCATATTTTTAATAACACCAGGTTATGTTGGTATAGTCTATTTTTAAACTAGATCTCGGTTCATAACTAATCAAACTGGAGATCAAAATGATGTCTTGATCATTTAATTATAAAATTATTAAACAAAATAACCTTTTTTTATCGGACCCTAATTTTTAATTATGGCACAATACGATATTATTTCTTGTGGTATTAGATAAAGGATGCAACATCATATTTTTCTCATGCAGTTTTGGTTAGCTTACTAGATGGGACAGTGAAAAAGAATTAGTTATGGTTTAGCTTGATTCTAACGAGGCTGCACGTTGCCGTTTGGATCCATGTGGTTGATTAGCTTCGACTTGAAGGTTCCTGCAAAACAAGGAAGTAGGGGTGAGCATTCGGGTAATTCGGGCCGGATTTTCACTATTCGGGCCCGGCCCGAATTACCCGAAATTTTTTT
>JAOTIZ010000003.1:32152508-32163127 GCA_027123425.1 Erythroxylum panamense | reverse complement strand
ATAAAATACCTGTTCTTCATTCGCAGATTATAAGTAACGTAAACAAGGTCATTAAGTCTTTGATGTTCCAAACGATTTCGTTTCTTTGTATGAATACGTTCAAAAACACTCCAATTACGTTCACAACCTGATGCACAAGCTATTTGACTGAGTAACCTAATAGTGAGTTTTCTCAATATTGGAGCATTGTCACCAAATAATCTCCACCACTCATCTATATTTTAAATTAATAGTTATGGTAAAAATATATATTATTAATAAGTAAATAATGAATCAAAAATATAAAACTTACCTGGCTGTATTTTGTTCAACGTAAGTTCTCTCTTTACTAATGATCTAGCAAAACTCTCTAAAACCTTCACGATACAATTTTATTTCATTTATCGCTTGTGATTGCTCTTCATTAGAGAAAATACCTTTGCATTCAATCACATCAAATAAACCACTCATAATATTAATTGTATGTTCTTCTCCACTATATAAGCAATAAGGATTGAGAAAATATGCTACGTGGATCATTTGAGTAAGATGTTTATCCCATCATCGATCAATAATATCTATATAAGGCTTGTACAATTTCTCCTTCCCTTTAAAAATATTTATACTTGTTTTGTGAGCTCTAGACATACCATCATATATATATCACAAAGATGGCTTCTCATCTGAATCAGCAATCGTTAGCAGTCTCATAAGCAGACCCACAATCTTTACAATAATTAAGCAAGCATCCCAAAATTTATTATCTAGGATAATAACACAAATTTCTTTTCCTTTTTCATTCTTTGATAGTTTATGACTTGAAAAATGTTTACTTGTCACTAAATTTTGAAGTAGTTGCTTATGTTCATAAACACTTTTTAAAGTAATAAATGTAGTTGCAAACTTGGTCGCAGCAGGACGAATGATCTCAACCCAATCTTCTTGTTTTCTTAACCAAGACAAAAATATGACATGATTATACACACAAAAAATGTTATCTTAGATGCGCGTAAAGCAAGACTAGAAATATGGCCTATATCACTAATATCTTTTAAAATAAGATTTATACAATGAGCAGCGCATAGAGACCAATAAATATGTCCATACTTTGATTGTAACAAATACCCAGCTGATACATAATTTGCTGCATTATCTGTAACCAAATGCACAACATTCTTTGGTCCAACCCACTCGACAATTTCAGATAATAATTCAGATAAAGTATTAGCACTTTTTACCATTTCAGAAGCATCAACAAACTTGATAAAATTTGTTCCAATATTACAATAAACCAAGAAATTAATCAAGGTTCTTTGCCTTTGATCAGTCCACCCATCTACCATAATAGTGCATCATGTTGATTCCCAACTAGATTTATATGTATCCACAATTAACTGACATTCTCTTTTTAAATCTTGAAGCAAAAGTGCACTCAACTCATGATAAGATAGTACCTTAAATCCTGAACCTATTGCTATTGTAGCATCAATTTCTTCTTAAAAATATGGTGAATTTAAAGCATTTAAAGGAATACATAAATGATAGAACCATCTAGCCCATGCTCGTTTATATCGTAAAACAACATCCTTATCAACCATAAAACTTTTTAGACTAGTTTGAGAACCAAGAGTAGTTCTTGGAGAAAAATAAGAATCTATGTCAATAATAACTTTTCTTTTTTCTTATCTAATTCTTGTGGTGTTTCATCATCTCCAAAAGATATATCATGAGTCTCTTTATTTTTCTTTTTCTTTTTTACTTGTTGCTACAAATTTTTTCCAATCATATTACGTTCATCAAGTGGTACTTATTTGCAAGAAGCAATATACCCTTAACACCAGCAAGAAGCAATATACACCTTTCTCTTTCCCATAGTTTCTCATGTCCTTTTGTTGATGGGAGCCTAAAGGATTATCGGACCAGTTTGAAGATTGTGCATCGGTAATAAGAGAATCTGCTTTAGTCATCACTTGTTTGGTATTTTTATGAACTAATTTTATTTGAAAAAAAAGAGGCATTTTAAAGAGTCGAGGAGGAACAAAGAAATATGATTTTCATATTAATTGGAAAGGTGCGTTGTTTTTGGGACAGATGAGGTGTGTCAGACCCAAGGTTCTAAAAATCAAACCGGATTGTCTAGTCCGACCGAAAAAGTTTTGAACCGACCAGTTTTTATACATAGAGGTTATTAGGTAAAATTGAACCAAACCACTGACCGGTTCAAGCTTTTTTTGGTCGGACCGGATAGTCCGGTATGGTTTTTTAAACCTTGTATAAAAATATTATTGTTAGTGAAAGAATTAAATTGGTGAGGGCCCCGCAGACGTAGGCAAGTTATGCCGAATTACGTTAACAAATTTCAGTGTTGATTTGTTATTTTGCTTTTGATTGTTTAATTTTGTTGGTTTTTGATTGCTCTAGAAACGACTGGGCAAAATCTGAAAGTTTGCGAAATTATTATACCCCTATAGTTTTTTAATTGCTATCAGAGTGGGTCATCGAATCAGAACTTGATACATCAAGTCGGTGTAAATCCTTGGTTCACAATTATGGCTATAAGAGAAAGGGCATCAATCATCAGGCCATCATTGTTAAATTGTTCAAATTATCATACATAGAAATCACGGATGAGAGTATTCATTCAAGTACAAGGAATAAAAGTGTGGAGCTCGGTTTTAAATGGCTGGACACATCTAGTGAAGACTGATAAAAAGGAAAAAGCAGTGCTTAAAGATGCATATGAGCAGACAAGGGTTGTAGAAGAGAGAATGTTTAGAATTTCTCAAACCTTGCACGCCATCTTCAATGCAGTCGATGGAGGTTGCTTTGCTATGATATCAGCTTGTAAATCAGTGAAATAAGCATGGGACACTTTGCAAACTATACATAAAGGATCGAAATCTGTGATAACCTTAAAACTTCAGATGTTGGTAGTGAGATTTGAAGAGCTAAAGTTGGATGAGAGTGAAACCAATGGAGACTTCCATGAGAGACTACGTAACATAGCAAACCATATACATCAACTTGGGAAACTTGAAACTGGTTAAGAAGACATTAAGATCGTTACCTTCGAGATTTATACCAAAAATTGCAGCCATCAAAGAAGCTCATTATATCACTAAATTCTTTGGATAAGGTAATTGGGATTCTTATAAACTTTGAGAGGAATTTGTTGAGGGATAATCGAGAGAAAAACAAAGGATTGGCATTGCAAGCTGAGATTGGTGAATTCGTGAATGACTTAGGAGATGAATCTGATGAGAATGAGGATATGGAGTTATTGACATGAAATTTCAGCAAGTGGTTAAAAAAAGTGAAGAAGGATAGATCCGATCAATGTTTTAAAAATCAGACCGAACATCGAGCCGGTCGTAGAAAATGTTTAAGGTTTAAAGATTTAACCGATAATGAACCGCTATAAAATCGGTATATAATAAATAAGAAGTAAAACTTATAAGAACAAGTAAAAATAAATATTTTATTGAACTAAAAATACACCGATGTCTATTATTATATAATAAATTGATAATAAATAAATATGAGTCTAATATAAATATTAAAATAATAATAAAATTAAAATTTTACTTATGAAGGAGATTGTGTCTCATCATCGTCAAATGCTCCAAATTCTCCAACGTTATTTAAAGATTCGTAAACTACACTTTCATCTAAAGTATTTGCATCAACTTCTTTTACTGCATTAAAATAAATTACAAATTAGTAATATATGAAATTATTCTCAACAAACTAGTAATATAGTATAATTTTAACTTAAATATGATCAAAATAAGATATGAACTAATCAACAATAGATGTTCTTAATTTATTCATTGTGACAAATGCATTTTCTTCATAAATCGTCTTGACAAGGCTTTACTTTATTTACATTTTTGCAGTCAAATTTGAACGGTTGCAAATGTTAGAATTCATTTAAATGCCTTAAAATATTGAAAATTAACTTGTAATTTTATGAAATAATGGCTAAATTTGCACCTTTTGCCTATAGAAGAAATATTGACCATGATCTAGAGTTTGCCATTAATACATGTACAACTAACCAGGTATGTATATTTCTTTCATGTTTATTTATGAGCAACGAATATTTTGTGAAAGTATAATTAAGATAATAATTCAAAGTTTAATATGTTTATGTTTGTAAGTTTCATGAATGTAGTCCAAAATGAGAATTAGTGGTGGTGTTGCATGTAATCAGAAGTAACAAAGATAATAATTTTCAACTCAAATAAAATAGAGGATGTTGTGAAGAAGTATGTAATTGGAGCATTTTGTAGGTGGCAATACAATTTATATAATGTTTATAGCAAAATTATAGTAAGGTCCCGAGGGATACTTGATATGTAAGAATTTTTTTCTCATTTCTAAGGTCGGGCTTAGTACTTATATTTGAATTATTTATTCAATAAATAAATAAATAAATAAATATATAATTATGAAATCATATACTTCAATAGTTTAATTATTTATTACAAAATTAACTTCATAATTCTTACAAATTAATGCAATACCATCTGACTATAATTACAATCATTCATATTGTAAACAAAGGTCTCTTTTTTTAAAATTTTCATTTACCAATTGATAAACACATGTTATAACAACATTAAAATGTAATTTGGAATATGATTTTCTTTGTCTTTCATATCTAAATTAATCTAAGTAAAATAGATAAAAATAAAATCAATTATAAATTTTTCATAAAAATTGAAACACTTCTCTAATATTTAAAATTTTTAAAAATTAATTCTTAATATTAATATTCATTTACAATATAAATTTAATAATATAGAATTAATAATTTTTATATAACAAAAATAAAAGATATTATAATTAAGAATTATTTTACAAAGATCTATATTTACTTTTAAGTTAAAAAAAGAAAGAGGTAAATACCAAATACTGATAGTTTAAGACTGATACAGAGAGCAGGTGGCTTCGTATGGTCCAACCCACAAATGGAACCACAAAACCAGCGAGACAAAGCAATTTTTAATGAAATCCAATGTTTAAAAGTCGGACCAGTCTGTTCGGTCTGACCAGTAAAAGGTTGAACTGTCTGGTTTTTATACATAGAAATTATTAGGTAAAATCAAACTGGATCATTGACTGGTTCAAACTTTTTTCGGTCAGATTGGACAGACTGATCCGGTTTTTAAAACTTTGTTTAAAACTCGTTAGCCTTCCCCTTTAGTAAGACATGAAAAGGAAACGGACATTGCAAAAGATAATAAAGATGAGTGCCTCAAATATCCCTAACATAAAGACAAGACCTACAACAAGAAACATAGTCCACACACTACAAGAAAATTGTAAATTATCGATGGAAAAAAATTTGTAGTAAATTAGCGATAGAAACTTCTTTTTGTAGGTAAATTTTTCGTGAGAAAAGGTAATACGTGACCGAAAAAAATCCGTCAATAAGGGAGGAGATGAAACTTTGTGTCTAAAAATGTTGTGCTTTTTTCCCCTCCAACCTCTTTGTCGTCGTCTTCTATTATTCTCCAATTATAAACCATCATCATTGTCTTAGTCTACAGTTAGTCATCCATTGTGGTTAGTTATTCCTCCTTTCCACTTGGTTTTTTATTTTTCTGCTTGTTGTTATTAGGGAAGCTTTTGTTTGGGTCAGTTTTGGTTGATGTCCTTTATGTTGTCTATGTTTATTTCAGCTGTTAGTGGTTCATTGGCATTTCAATGTGTTCTTGTTAGTGAAGAATGCTAGGTATCAGTTTTTTTGTTAATAGTAAGGGTTGAATTTTTTATGCCTATAAAGTGTTCAATGAAAGACTTAAAGGGATAAATTTGTTAAATAGATTCAGATATCATGTGGATAGGATTTTAACGCAACATGTAATGCTACCTAAAATAAACTAGACCCATTACTATAACAATAGTGATTCTAGGTTGATCCCACAGAGAATATGTATAAAGTTTATGAAATGAAATTAATCGATGTTTAGGTTTTGGGGGTAGGGGTAGGTTGTTTGGTTTGAAATTAGAAAATAAAGTAAAACTAACCTAATGAACACAAGTTAAAGGAAACATGCAAAGAACGTTAAAAGTGGTGAATTCATTAGGAATTGATTCTTTGGTTCAATCTCGACCTACATCATAATTAAACATAGTTCAATGATTTATTGCTCTCAAACCTCTCCTAAAAACTATTAATCATAGGTTAATCTATTAACCCGAGTTTTCCCTTAGGTATTGTTTAATTAAGATACGATCGTTAATTAAACCTAGCCGTCGAATAACCTAAGATATGATCTCTAGTTTCACTTGTGTAGTAGCATTACTGATAAGTGTAAATTGTATCATGTTTTAGGGAGTAGTTTGATATGTGTTTAGCCATTAATTCAATCACTTAGTATGTATTTAGGTTACAAATGTGTTAGTTTGTTAATTATTTATGTTTTAAGTGTCTTATAGGTTAGTATAAGTCTTTGAGTTTAAATATTATATTTTGAAGGTACCTTGATATGTTTGCTAGAGTTTCAAGGTCAACATCAAAGAATGGAGAAGTTTCATAAACATTCAGGCTAAAACAATGACGCACGATCGTGGCATTTCAGGCCACAATCGTGACATAAGCATTAGAGTTAGCCCACAATCATGGCTTACATGCCACAATTATAACAGAAACGCAAGGAATGATCCACGATAGTGGCCATGCCGTGATCATGAAAAGGGCTCGAATGTGGCTTATGATTGTGACCTGCAGGGCCACGGTCGCAGTCACCAAAAAATTTCAAGATTTGAGGGATTTTTTGGGACCTTTCAAAGCCCAAAAAAAACTTAGGACTTTGCAAAACACAAAAGGATATTTAAAAGAAAAAGAAAAAAGAGGCAGAGGGAGCTTTTGCATTAGCCACCATGAGAAACCTTAGAGAGAATTCATTGAGAGAAAGAGAAAGAGAAGAAGGAAAAGAGAAAAAGAAGAAGAAGCTGACTTGACGTACTACCCAGATCAGGAGTTCTCGATGTCATTGCCTCGCATCATCCGTTCATATTATATTTCCTGTTTATTTTCAGTTTTATTATTGTATAGAATTGGAATAACAATTTGATGATAGGATATTGAATGTTGAAGATGTTCTAAACTCACCTGTGATGAATTAATAGAACACAAATTAAATTAAATCGGTAAATTGTGAGAGGAGAGATCTTACATATGTTTCCAATAGTTTATTAGAGAACTTCAGAACTAATTAGGTGTTTTGGATAAGTTGTTAATTGAGAGGTTGCAACTTTCATAATCTAATTAGGGTTTATGATTTAGGGTAATGGTTATAACTCGAAAGAGAGTAATCAACCTTAGGACCGTCTAAAACCCACAATCTGGTAATTCATAATCAGTTAGGTTAGTATTAAGGATAGGTAAAATTTCCTTTCTCTTAATTGGTAATTTCCTTAGGTTGATTCTTGGGTGTGTTTTGCAACTGTTGAATAATTAATATTTTCATGTTTGATTCTTAATTTGATTGATTTAATTAAATTCTTATTTTTAATTTCATACATTTTGAATTTCTGTGATTTGTTTCTGGCCTTAGATTTTAGGATTAGATTATCCTTCCTCATGAGATCAACACCTTAGGTACCATGCTAACGAACCATATGCATGCAAATTATCGAAGGTTATTTATTAAAACTTACATACAACCAACATCTGATCAAGTTTTTGGCATCGTTGCCGATGAGGCGATTAGTTTAATTCTTATGTCAAAGGCTTTTTCACCATTTTATTATGTTTAAAAAAATTGAGAAAGAAGTTTAGGGCATAAAGTAGAGACACATCAAGACACCTTAGAGTGAGAATGAGACATCTGAAGAGCTTGATGCCAAGAAGAAATGAAAAGAATAATGATGGAGGATAGATATTATAAGGAGGAAGGAACTTTTGCAAACCACAATGAGGCATGGTTTGGTTGGGGAATTAATGATCCTTATTGGGACATGTTCACTTTGGGGTAATAGAACCACCCAAATTTCTATTGGTCCAACAATGTAAGGACTCATTTAGGACATCAAAACCTATTAGGATTTCAGTAAGATGAGTCCAGTTCGTGGTATTCTAAATTGGACAAGATCCTGGATAAGCTTATGGACTTAGATGAGGGTTAGAGGAGACTTAAAGAGCAAATTAAGCAAGTAAGGAAAAATCATGCCTCATCTATTCACAACCTAGATATTCGAGTGAGACAGCTTTCTCATGAATTTTGTAAGAGAAGTGTGGAAGACTCTCTAAGTAATATGGAAATACATCAAAGAGAGCAATATGAGGCTATCACATCTAAGAATGGGGGAGAGTCAGAAGGATTAGTGGAAACCAAATTGAACGCCACCTTATTAAAGACCAAGAGTCGAATAAAGAGGAAGAAGAAAAGAAAGCCAACCCTCCCTATTATTCACCAGTTCTTGATATACTAGGTGTGAATATCGAAAAATATTTGGTAGATGTCTATAAAAAGAACCTTATCCTTTGGATTAATGATGACCAAGTGACATTCAACATGAATGATGTATTAAAGAATTTGAAGGAGGGTGACTCATTAGGGCGAATTGATGTGCTCGAATCTTTAAAAGAACAAAAAGACGAAGAATAGATAACAACAAACATCACGTTTGAAGAAGCTACAAAAGACTTTATTCGTGAAGCGAAAGAAGTAGAGGAGACGAAGGTGATTACAGAAGAAAGAGAGTATCTCACCTTCTTACAAGACAAATTGTTAGATTATTCCCTATTTTATTGATTGTTTGTTAGTAAAAAGGACATTATTAAAATTAATTGGTTTTCTCAATTTTATCAATATTTTCCTTCTGATCATTTTGTAATTTATAGCTTACATACAAGCTACAAAACTGATGTTGAATGAAAAGGGTGGAAGCAAGCCACTCATAATTGATCCCAGCTGAGTTTGCAATTAGAGAAGAGCGTCCAACTTCTGATGTTAAAAGAAGCATTGCATAGGAGGCAACCCATAGATTATTAATTTCATGTTATTTCCTTTGACGTTTAGATAGTTTAAACCATTTAGTTAGGTTATTTTGTTTCCAATTAAGGTCAAGAAGGCATAGGACTTCAACATATGTTAGATGATTGAGGAAGTAAGAAAAAAGAGAGGTGAAAGAGCTATTAAAGATCTAGGAAGTGATCTCGGGAATGTGTAAATGAACAAAAGAAGAAAAAAATCCGAAAAAGGTGAAAATATTGTAGGCCATGATCGTGGCTGCGGCAGGGTAAACTTGTCCTAAGTGATTTCCAGTTTAAAACTTTACCATTTTACCTTTTCATTCACCTATATGTTCATTTCTTATTTCACTTATTCACTCACTTTCATTTTAACTTTATCTCTTTAAGTTTAGAACCTCCAAATGCTCTCACTTCTCTCTAATTGAATTCCAAATTTCCTTTTTTTTTTCCAACTTTCACCTACTTGTAATCTAGTATGTTGCACATCAAGCAGTCAGCAAAGTGTGATCAATCATTGGGACAAAACTAAGCTTTAGGCCAAGGGCAAAGGAATAGGGTGGTGGCCTTCGAAGCACCTTTCCCAATTTACACAGAGGATGAAAGTATTCATTTCTAATCCTTTAAAGTTAAATAAATAGTACTCTTGAAATATTTTGATTTTGATACGCTTGATAGGTTAGAATTGCGGGATAGGGTAGAGAATCTAGCAGAAAGAATTTAGTGATCGAAGTTTATGCACATCCAATATCCTGTCTACCAAAAACTCACACTCAATTTCTTCACTTCCCTTTATTACAAACTTAGTAACCCTAAGGAAATGTAGTTTAGGTTGCAAGGATGAAATTATGGGTTGAACATTGAAATTGTGTGTGATATTTATGGGTTTCCCGCGTCTTCCATTTTTAATTAGCACGATGATTTATGTGTTTCTTGCTATTAGAATGAGCTTACTGGGTTAGAGTGATTCAACACTAAAAATGCCCACAACAACATCATAAGAACGTATGAACATTTTTTATTGCCTAAATTCGTATGTCAAATGGTTATTGATAAATCATAAACCAACAAGTGCCTAACAAAGGAGCTTTTCCTATTGTGGTGTATGGATTATGCCATCCTATTGTGCACCTCCATATATGTGCTGAACACTATTATTGCAACTCTATCTAAGAGGAGCAAAATTTGGGTATGGAGTACTTGTTTTTCTCCATTGCTGAGTATTATGGCATAGATTACAGTGGTTTAACCGTCTACCTCCTAGATTTTCTAAATCACCATCATCTGGTGTGTTGAAATCCTTAAGTCCTATAACATAAAACTCTAGGACATCATCCAAAAGACTCATGTCAGGGCTAGTCAGGTGAGTTTAAGCACCGCACCACCTTAGTAGGCAGAAGAGGACTCGACTAGTGAGGAGTTTAAAGAGGAAGAAGACACAAATGATGTTGGACCCCGAACTTTTCTTAGAAAATTTGAATTATTAAATGAGATTAAATGAGGATTTGGTGGTTTTATTTTCATCTGCAAAGAAAAGGGAAATTCAAGATTTTGAAATGATATTTTGAGGTTAAAGTATGAACATTTATTTTGGTTGGAAATGGGTGTTTGTGTAGGTTTGTGTTGTGGGTGATGAAAAGTGTTGATTTGAATG
>JAOTIZ010000003.1:32117894-32152408 GCA_027123425.1 Erythroxylum panamense | reverse complement strand
ATGTGTTTGTTTGTGTTGGGATTCCGGACAGGAGGTCCGATGAATTGTGTTGATTGAGCTGGAAATATTGAAGTGCTTAGTATGTTTGAATTGATAATATATGGACATGTGTGATTGTTATTACGGCAAAAGAAAAATAACAATAAGATTTTGTTTATACTGACGGGATATGAATGTACAAGAAGAATCTTTGGAATAGAGATTTTCGATTAAGGACGAATTTCCAAATGGGAAATTGTTATGCTTTGTATGAGATTGACTAAAGAATGAAGGAAAAAATTATACCGGATTGGATTGGCTTAGATTAAATATCTTAAGGTTTCCAACATGATATTCTTCTAACATATTCGTTTTTGGAAGTCGGAGTTCAGTTTTGTTCTTAAGCATTTTTGTTTTCATTGATTTCGAGCCATTCGATTCGTATTCGATTTGTTTTTTGGTTTCGTTTGTGATCCGCTTTGTCTGCCTTTCGTTTCGCTTTGTGCTTTCGAGTTTTCGTATCCTTTCACTTCCGCATTTTGTTTGTCGCATTCCGATTCCGCTTTTTGCTTTCCGCGTTAGATTTCCCTCGTTTTTGACTTCGGCTTTTGTTTTTAGTTTTGCCGTCCGATTTCTGTTTTCTGTTTTTCCGGTTGGGGTTCGGTTCTAAAATCGGTTCCTAACAATAATGACCCATATGGAATCATGCTTCCTACCAGTCTTAGGCAAATCCATAAGAAAATTCATAGTTATCCTTTGTCACTTCCACTCAGGAATAGACAACGGCCTTAACTAGCCTAAAGATGCCTGGTGCTCAGCCTTGACTTGCTGACACACTAGACACTTGCTCACATATTCCGCTACATCCCTCTTCATGCCTTTCCACCAGAAATGTTTTTTCAGATCTCTGTACATCCTGGTGTTACCTGGGTGCATGGAATAAGGCGCTTTATGTGCCTCATCTAGTATTTCATCCTTTACTTCCTTGACATTCGGGATACAAAGTCTATTTCCTACACCATAAGTCCATCATCCCTCACTACTACTTCAGATTTCTTACCATTCTGAATTTCTTCTCGAAGCTCACTCGATTCTTCATCCTATGCTTGTAACTCCTTAACTTTCTCCCTGAGTATCGATCTCACTCTGAAAGCAGCAACAATACATTCAGGTTCCTCCTGTTTCAAAAGTATCCTATGCTTAGCCATCTCCTCTAATAGCGGTAGATAAACTGTTTTGAACATGAGCTATAGACGATTTCCTGCTCAAGGCATCCGCTACCACATTCATCTTTCCTGGATGGTACTCAATCAACAGGTCATAATCCTTGAGTAACTCTAACCACCTTCTCTGTCTCAAATTCAATTCCTTTTGGCTCAACAAATACCTAAGACTTTTATGATTGGTGAAAATCCTCACTTGAACCCCATACAGATAATGTCTCCAAATCTTCAAAGCAAAAACTATTGTTGCTAACTCCAAATCATGGGTCGGGTAACTCAGTTCATAAGGCTTTAGCTGCCACGAGGCATAAGCTATTACTTTATCTTCTTGCATTAACACACAACCCAAACCCTTTCTCGAAGCATCACTGTATATTATATAACCCTTATCTCCCACAGGCAAAATCAAAACTAGAGCTCTTGTTAACTTGCGCTTGAGCTCTTCAAAGCTTTTCTGACATTCCTCACTCCAGATAAATTTCTGATTTTTCCTCAATAACTTCATCATCGGAGCAGCTATCATAGAGAATTCTTCAACGAATCTCCTATAATATCTTGCCAAACCTAGAAAACTCCTTACCTTTGTCACTGTCTTGGGTGCGTGCCAATTTACCACTGCTTCAACCTTCCTTGGATCAACATGTACCCCATCTTTCGAAATCACATGCCCAAGGAAAATCACTTCATGAAGCCAAAACTCACATTTGCTGAATTTGACATATAGTTCCCTCTCCCTCAATGTCTGCAACACAATCCTGAGATGTTTCTCATGTTTCCCTTCACTCCTAGAATACACCAAAATGTCATCGATAAATACTATGACAAACTGATCTAGATATTCCTTAAAGACCTTATTCATAAGATCCATAAAAGCAGCTGGAGCATTGGTTAATCCAAAAGGCATGACTAAAAACTCTTAATGTCCATATCATGTTCTGAAGGCTGTCTTGTTTACATCAGACTCCTTGATTCTAAGCTGATGATAGCCTGACCTGAGATCAATTTTGGAACACACCCTGGCTCCCTAAAACTGGTCAAATAGATCATCAATCTAAGGCAGAGGATACTTATTCTTAATTGTCACCCTGTTGAGTCTTTGATAATCAATGCACATGCGCCATGTTCCATCCTTCTTTTTAACAAATAGAATTGGTGCTCCCCAAGGTGACGAACTTGGCCTTATGAACCCCTTATCTAGCAGTTCTTCCAACTAATCCTTAAGCTCCTTCAGCTCAGCTGGAGCCATTCTATAAGGTGGTATCGCAATAGGTGCAATTCTAGGAATCAAGTCGATGCCGAACTCGATTTCCCTTACCGGTGGCAAACCAGGTACATCTTCTGGGAATACATCTGGAAACTCCCTCACAACTGGAAAATCTTCTAACTTCCCTTTGATCCCATCAATGTACACAACATGCGCTAAGAAGGCCTCACACCTCTTTCCTATCATCCAGTCAGCTAACAAAGCAGAAATGATTCTTGGTGATGGTGTTTTCCTGACCCCTCTGAAAATCACCTTCTCACTATTGCCCAAGTCAAATTTCACCTCCTTAAGGCTACAATCTAACTTTGGATGATACTTCTCCATAACATGCATCCCTAATATGACATCTAGCCCCTTTAACTCTAGGGGTAGCAAGTCCACCACTAATTGAATACCCTCAAAGAAAAGATTACAATCTTTATACACTTAACTTATTATCACATGCCTCCCTAGAGGAGTGCTAACAACTAAGGGACTTTTCAATGGCATCAAAGTAACATATGTAATGTCATGCTTGCAGAAACAAATGAATGCGTGGAGCCAGAATCATTCAACACATATGCAGATGCGGCTGCAGCTTCTTCTCTAGTCATAGCAAAAATCATGGCCTGTGCCTAACCCCTTGGCCTCCTTAGAGAATTAGTCTTCTTTGTAGTTCCAGAGCTACCCACCTCTGTGACTGGTTTGGTTCCCACGGTTTCTATTCTCCTTGGGGCTTGCATCTGAAACCCCTCTTGCCTTGTTACTTGGGGACAGTCTTTAATTAAGTGTCCCTTTTCTTCGCATCAAAAACATGCTCCAAGTAGCTTAAAGCATTCTCCCTTGTGAAGCTTCCCACAATGCTCACATTGAGGGTTTGTGAATTTGCTCCTCCCCGTCCTTCCAGTGCCTCCTACACTCGAGGCTTGTCCTGAGACTACTTTTGCTTGCTTGTCCTTGATAGGACCACTGCTCCCCACTTCACTCTGAGTATGGTAACTCCTTGCACTCCTCTTATGCCTTAGAGTGCTCATCCCCTTTTTGGCGGACTGCTCCCTGTTCTTCCTCTTCCTGCTTACTTCATTTATGATATTTTCCGACTTCTTAGCCTAGAGTACAACATCTACCAATTGTTGGTAGTCACAGAAATTATGGATCAGGACTTTCTCCTTGATCCCCAAATGTAGTCCTCCCTCAAATTTGGGGCACTTATCCTCCTCATTAGCAACAATGTTGGTCGCATACCTTGACAGCTGGGTGAACTTCAGCTCATATTCATTCACATTTAGGTCTCTCTGTGTGAGATTTAGAAACTTCCTAGCCTTCTCTTGGACATACACACTCGAGAGGTACTTCTTCCTAAACACTTCCACAAAATCTCTCCAGGATAAAATCGGAGGCATCACTTGATTGTGGGGCACTGATTCCCACCAATGAAGAGCATCTCCTTGTAGTAAGCTCACTACATAATCTAACTTCTCTTCATCCGAGCACTTCATTTGAGTCAGAACCATCTTAGACCTCTTCAACCAGGCTTCAGCCTCTTTGAGATTTGTAGTCCCATGAAAATCTACAGCTCCATACTTGCAGAGCTTATCATACTGACCGCTCCTCTCCACTGGAGCTTGCATCGGGCCTTACGACCCTTGGCCTATGGAATACATGAAAGCCTGGGCAAAGACCTAAAAGAACTGCGGGTCCATAGATGGCATAGGAGGAGGAGGCGGTGGCATTTCATATTGCAGACTAGATGCCTCAGGATCAGAAGCAGGGTGTGTCCCCACATCTTGCGGGACATAAGATTCATCCGTGCTCTCTTGGCGAGAGACAGATCGAGTCAGAACTCCTCGAGTTCTTCTTCGAGGTGGCATTTTTCACTCCTTGAATAGAAACCATTTAAAATCTTTAGTTCATACAAAACAAATTTCAAAGTACGTAAAACAGTTCAAATCGGATAAAACAATTTCAAATCATGAGATACAAATTAAAACTTACATGTCTTAAGCTATCCATTTCATACTTAGGATACTCCAAATCCTAGTCCCAAACTTAGACCTAAAGCTAGTCGCTTTGATACCACAACTGTTGGATCCCGCTTGGTTCCGAGATCCAACTCTTGCTTTCATGCCACATCTGTTGGACCTCGCTTGTTTCTAGAGTCCAACGCTTTCTCTGATACCATAATGATCTGGAGCCCAACAACCGAAGTCATAAACCTTATGCTTATTACCCGGGAGGGTTATTGCCATCATTCCATAAGGTTGGTTTGCCCAAACCAGTCAATCCGCTGAAAAACAATTTGAATTCTTAAAAAATTTTTTTTGCAGCTCTATGTCTCTAGTTTAAATTGAAGCAAGAACTATCTCAAATGGAGCTCTATGGATCGAGATATGCTTAAAAATCTGAAGGGTGTTCACAACCATGTCTTGCCCTACCAACCGATCCATCACTTCCCTTCCATAAATCTTTCAGAATTCAACACCAATGGCTATAAATTTGGGAAGGAATAAAAAAATGTGTTAGGAATCCAACACTTTAAGAATAATCTCAATCAGAGGTCGGAAAAAGAAGTTGTAGCCAAACGAATCCAACATGTTCATGCCCTTACTCATTTTGTACATGCATTGGTACAATTACCATAACTCTCACTACAAGTGTTGGATTGACTTCTTTCTTTGACCATTTGAAAGAAAACTTCTAGATATACAACTTTTATGAAGACCTCAAAATGAGATTCTACCTCGAAAATGATCAGAAATAGGACAGAAGATGACAATACAAACTAAGACGATGCTGACAATATACTAAGGCGATGCTGACGTCATACTAAGACGCAAAACTAAGACGAAGCCTCTTAGGTACCAAAACTAAGACGAAAGAAGACTAAGACGATGCTGACGTCATACTAAGACGATGTTGATGTCATACTAAGATGCAAAACTAAGATGAAACATCTTAGGTACCAAAACTAAGACGAAAGAAGATTAAGACGATGCTGACGTCATACTAAGATGCAAAACTAGGACGAAGCGTCTTAGGTACCAAAACTAAGATGAAAGAAGACTAAGACGATGCTGATGTCATACTAAGATGATGCTAACATCATACTAAGACGCAAAACTAAGATGAAGCGTCTTAGGTACGAAAACTAAGACGAAAGAAGACTAAGACGATGCTGACGTTATACTAAGATCAATCTCCATAGTTGCCACATAGACACATCCTATGCAACATCACATCTTGTAATGCTCATATCTCTCAACTCCGATATCCAAAATTTACAAACTTTAAATCGTTAGAAAGCTGGAAGGATCATCTACAACTTCCAAGCAGACCATTTTGCCTAAATCAGCTCACATCAACTCAGAAATATCCCAGAAGTCAGTACACAAATTTCCCCCCCTATGTAACCTTGAGAATCATGGGCAAAACCAAAATCATAAACCATTAGTATCAAAAGATCATAGTTTTTCAAAGCTTTAGTGGGAATTTCAAGCCCCCAATACATGAATGTTTAAAAAATATCCCAAAATACAGAGGATAGATGAACGATAAATTGCTCAAAATGCAACTAAAGCCTTGGTTTACTAGATTTGCTAAAATTACAATAACATTTCAAAAGTGGAGTGATGTCTTGGCCCTTGATTACTCAATATCTTGCTCATCACCTGCTTATGGGGAGGAAAGTGGAGGTGAGCTTAAAGCTTGTGGGTAACAATTTTATAGTTTGCAACAAGCAAAGACATTTTTAAAATATTTTCCATGCAGAAATTCATAGGTATGCAAATCATGAATGCATTACTCCAAGCAACTTGTCATGAACACGTAAACACATCAAATGGTTTGGGTAAGTCCGAAACATGACGCACTACACATTTCCAATGAAATGGTCCTGTGTAGTCGTGAATTCTTGAGAGAGTCCTTGAGGGAGCTCTATGCCACTAGCGGGCAGGCGGGAGAAGCCTATACTTGGGTCAATGTGCACGTGACGGTTCTTGAGGGACTACCACAAACCCACATAACACATAGATTTCAAAATCTTGAAAACGTGATGCCCAAGAAGGCACATTCTCTTGAAAACTTGCTTTTCATATGATTGTTATATCTTAAAAACCATTTCCAAAAATATTGTTTCATAATCATGCATCATTTGAAAGAATCATTTTAAATACAACTTTCCATAATATTACAAAAATAATGTATATGCGTATAGGACAATCTTCCAACACTTAACAACATTAAATGCACATGAATGAGGTGGTTGCAAAATTTATTGCTGTCATTTATTAACAGAAAAATTTTATTAGCTTATTACCTAACTAGAAAAGTGAAACCCACCTTGAAGTCCTTGACTATGGCTTGTTCAAATATGTCTCTCCTCTTGCTCCTCTTGTCCTTCTCGATTTTCTTCAACATTGTCAAAAAAAATCCCAAATCATAAAAATCCAAATAGGAAAACCCAAAGAGCCAAATGCATGAAATTGATCCTAGAATACTTAAACCCATGCATTTACTAAGCTCTTGAAACCAAAACTCTTCCAAAAATCCAAAGCCTTACTATGCTCTTACCTCAATTCTTCTCCAAATGAAGAAATGCTTAGTTCAAAAGAAAGCTCTTATTTTTCTCTACCTTTTTCCCTTCTTGCACAATACCAAAATCTCTCTAAAAGGCTTAGAAAAGATGAAACCCTAGCTTAACTCTATTCTTTCCTCTCAACCACCGAAACCTCTCTTCTTCCTCTCTTTGGTTTTGTTATTTCACTTCCTCCTCTCCCATTTTCGTTTTTCTCCTTCTTAAGGAAGGAAACAACACTTCTTTCTTCCCATTTTACCCTTAATGAATAATAAAAGTCCACCTTGCCCTTCCTTTAATGCCTTATGGTTTTTAAACCTAAGTGACTTGCCAAATTTGGCCTTACACTCTCCCACTACTTTAATAGATCAATGTCCTTAACCTATATCATATTATCTTACCCACATTAACAAGCTAATCTATTCCAACCTAAATAATCTAGCAAGACCCCAAAATTCGTCTCATCATGCTAATAATTTTCAGGGGCCAACATCTAGGGAAGTTAAAACTGCATTTATCTTCCAACCAATTAATTATTTAATGATTCTTAGGTCTTAGGATAACTATTTAATTATTTGGAGTTGCGTTTTGATTATATCTTTGAATTGGAAGACTTTGTTGACTAGATTATTGTTTAGCAATTGATATTGTGCTGATTTTGGGTTTAATTTTTTTACTTTGTTTTGGGTTAAGACTTTGTATTGAGATTTTAGCAAAATTGGTGATTATTCAAGGTGGCTTGAATTATTGATTATAAAAGCTTGATTGTAACTCTTGGATCATTTGTTTTAACCAATGTTTTAAAACCTGGACCGGACATCGAACCGATCAAAAGAAAGGTTTAAGATTTAGAGGTTCAACCAGTAATAAATCGCTATAAAATCGGTATATAATAAATAAGAAGTAAAACTTATAAGAATAAGTAAAATTAAAATATTTTATTGAAATAAAAATACACCAATGTCTAATAAATTAATAATAAATAAGTATGAATCTAATATAAATATTAAAATAATAATAAAATTTAAATTGTATTTTTGAAGGAGATTGTGTCTCATCATCGTCAAAAGCTCCAAATTCTCCAACGTTATTTAAAGATTCGTAAACTAAGCTCTCGTCTAAAGTATTTGCATCAACTTCTTCTACTTCATTAAAATAAATTATAAATTAATAATATATGAAATTATTCTCAGTAAACTTGTAATACAGTACAATTTTAACTTAAATATGATCAAAATAAGATATGAACTAACCAATAGTAGATGTTCTTAATTCATTCATTGTGACAAATGCATAAATTGTCTTGACAAGGCTTTACTCTATTTAAATTTTTGTGATCAAATTTGAATAGTTGCAAATGTTAGAATTCATTTAAATGCCTCAAAATATTAGAAATTAACTTGTAATTTTATGAAATAATGGCTAAATTTGCACCTTTTGCCTATAGAAGAAATATTAACCAAGATCTAGAGTTTGACATTAATACATGTATAACTAAAGAGGTATGTATATTTCTTTCATGTTTATTTATGAGCAATGAATATTTTGTGAAAGTATAATTAAGATAATAATTCAAAGTTTAATATGTTTATATTTATAAGTTTCATGAATGTACTTCACAATGAGTATTGATGGTGGTGTTATATGTAACCCAAAGTAAGAGAGATAATAATTTTCAACTCAAATAAAATAGACGATGTTGAGAAGAAGTATGTGACTAGAGTATTTCATAGGTGGCAATACGATTTATATAATGTTTCTAGAAAATTTAATCTAAGTAAAATATATAAAAATAAAATCAATTATAAATTTCTCATAAAATTGAAATACTTCTCTAATGTTTAAAATTTTTAAAAATTAATTCTTAATGTTAATATTCATTTACAATATAAAATTTAACAATATAGAATTAATAATTTTTATATAATAACAATAAAAGATATTATAACTAAGAATTATTTTACAAAGAACTATATTTAGTTTTAAGTCAAAAAAAAGGAGGTAAATACGAAAAATCTAGAGTTTAAGACTAATACAGAGAACTGGTGGCTTTATATGGTCTAACTCATAAATAGAAGTAGAACCACAAAACCAACGATACAAAGCAACTGTTAACTGGACCGGACCGTTCGGTCCGACCAAAAAAAGGTTAAACCGGTCGGTTTTTATACAGAGAAGTTCTTATATGAAACTGAACTGGACCACTGACCGGTTCAAATTTTTTTGGTTGGACCGATCGGTCCGATCTGAATTTTAAAACCTTGGATCCGATTTTTGGCAAAACGGTAGGAGCTCATCAAATAGTAATTTCAAATAACAAGAGAAAACTCAAAATAGTGAAAGAAAAATGAAGAAAATTCAACGTCATGAGTGTCAAAGCTTCGAACATGTGCAAGCAAAATGTGTTAGTACCTTGAAGAAGATAAAAGGAAAGTCCTATATAAGTACTTGGAGTGATGTGTATATGAGGCTATGCTTGATTATGGGTTTATGAATTTGATTAGTCTTATAAAGATGGAATTGAAGTGAGCAATGACATGATATATGTATTAATTGGTAGTAAATTGTCATCTTGGCTTTCTGCTATTGCACTACGTGCTTATGATTCTTCCGCTGCACCTACTACTGATTTTTATGCTTCTTTATTTACTGAGATTGATCGCATTGAAGACATTTTTCGTTTTGGTATTGTTTTGTTCAAAGGGGGAGACATCATACTGTTTTAGTGACTGTTCAATTTAGGGGAAGATTTTAAGGTATCTTCGTAACTATTAATCTTACTTTTTAGCAGCTTTTTATCCCAATGGGAAGAAATTTGGATGATTAGATGCTGTTCATTATTGTTTCTTTGGATGTTTCATGAACTTGAAGAATTTGATGGATGTTGGATTAAGGGGAAGTTCTTTTCTCATGTGGATAATATATCTAATTATTTCATTTAGGAGGAGTTTCATATTTGTGACAAACAATGCCAAAAAGGGGGGAGATTGTGAAGATATATGGTATATATTTTATTATTTAATTTTGACATTTTTGATAATTAGATCTCTAAGATAATGAAAGACTTCAATTTCAAATCAAGATAAGGTAAAAGATACATTAGGTTTAACTTAGATAAAGAAAAATCTTCTAAAAAACATGGATGTGTCTACAATTGTGAACATGAAGAATTATATGATGAGAAGACTACTTGTATGATGTGAGCATCTTGTTCTTGGGTGTATATACGAATGGTGGACTGTCAACGTTCCATTTTTATAATTGTCGTAAAATACATCATTTCTTAAAAAGAGATGATGGCCATATAGGTTGGTAGGTGGCTTACTTTCAATTGAGTTGTTCTTGCAACCCACTTCGTTGTTCTTGGATGGTAACGTCTTATGTTAGCTATGGTTATTAATGGTATAAGACGCAGTTGATTGTGAGTAGGTGTTGTGTTTTTGTGGTTAATTGTATGATTTTTTGCATCTGGTTTGGTGGTTGTCCAGTGTTAGGTTGGTGGCTATTGTGTGTGATTTTGTAATTGGTTTTACGTTGATAATTAATTTATCTTGTTGCTACATTTTTTGTTGATTAGGTGATGTAAGGGGGTTGAATAATTATTGATGGCCAGCTGCATTATTTCTTATTGTTAAACGACAATTGAGGGTTGTCTTGGGTAATTTTGTGGCTATCGTTTTATTGTTGGTGTATGAAAATTCTAGATGTTTTTGTAACTTTGTAGCTATTGTCTTTGTTGTTAGTTTGGTTCAAAAAAATTCAACAGTTGTCGTGGTTGTTGCAGCTCTATTGAGTTAACGTTTCGCTGATGAAATGTTTGTTGATTTGAGACGTTTTGTGGCTGCTATGGGTGGGATGTTTCAATGACTATTTTGAAGATTCATAGCAGCGTTCTTGGTAGACCACTTCCCGTTCTTTTGTTGATGAAGCAGCAAATTTAAGGAAGTTGCTTTTTATTTCAAGTGTTGTCATTGTTTATGTTAGTTATTGTTTAATCACTTGAGTTATTTATTTCATAACATTATCATTAAACATTGTTTGAAAAATCCTGTTGAAGTTAGTACGAGACAGACGTACTATTGGGTATGAAATTCTTTCACGAGTAGTGAGGACGAGGGATAGTGTTAAGGGTTGAGTGATGTCGGCTCAATAAAGCTTTTTAGAAAACTATTATCGTTAGTGAAAAAATTAAGCTGGGTGAAAGCCCCGCAGACAAAGACAAATTGTGCCAAATTACGTTAACAAATTTCGGTGTTTATTTTTTATTTTGCTTTCGATTGTTTAATTTTTCTAATTTTTTATTGTACTATAAACGACTGCGGCACAATTTGAAAGTTTACGAAACTATTATACCCCTACAGTTTTTCAGTCTAGACCGTATATAGTACTAATTAACACTAAATTAATTCAATTAGACCTTAACTAAAATTACCGATACGACTTAAGCTATTAGTAAATAAAAAATACATATAGTTAAAGAGTTGGGAATGAGTAGGACCAAGAGAGGAACGTCCAAAACACATACATACAAGAACAAGAAGGCGCTGCTTTTAGACTGTTTTTTATTATGTTTTGTTTTTTGTAAGTAACGAGCCCAAGCCTAATTAAGAAAACTATAGAGGAGTAACACGAGGCAGCAATATCTTAACTGAGTCTGCAAACAACAAAAGAGATAGGCCCTTAACAATATTGTAAAACTAGTGAATTCCAAATCAAATAGGTTGGTGCGAGTGGTTCAGTACTCTCGTTCCTTAACCAAGGTTTGGAGTTCGAGTCCTAAGAATGGAAAAATCTATTTAACCAGTACTTTACCCCTTACGAATTGACCTGATGCGAACAAAAATTAATCTGAAAGTAAATAACTTAAAGACATCTTCTCATAATTAGGACCCATCTAAAATATCTCGTGGACTAACAAAAAAAAATCAGTAAATTCCTAATTTCAATATATAACTATATTCGGCTAACCAATCCGGATTCTTTGTATTATCTCGGTAATTGTTCATCTCCTTAAACGAAGTTTTAAAGTCAATTATTACGGTTTTTAATTGTATGGTTGTCTTTAAATTAATAAAAACTTATTAAATTGTTTTATTCAACTTTTCATAATTTAAAAATACTATTAGAAATTAATTAAATATACATTAGTTAAATAGTTAATATGAATAAATTATGGATAATATATTTTATTTATTTAAAATTATAAATTATTTTGAACATATTTTTAAGATTGATATTTTGTTTAAATAAATTTTTATATCCAAGATATATTAAATTACATCAATTTGAAAATTCTAAAATATTTATTTATGATTAAAATTGTTTTATAGACAGTGATAGTTATATATTAACAAATAAATAAAACATTTAAAATTATTTGTTTATGTATTTATTTATTTTAATAAAATATTTCTATTACTATTTATTAATAAATATGGTACAAAGATTAAAATAAAATTATTTAAATTCATAAAATAAATTTATATCTAAATGTTATTTACTCTTTGACATTAATAATTAAATAGTTTTTTATTTAAAAATTCAAATACTATATATTAAAAAAAAACATAAGTAACGTGTTTCAATGCGATTAAGTGGCATGGAATGGAAGCAACAAAAAGATTGCTTGTAGTATGGGCATGACCAAGTTCTTATTCTTTGTACAAAGACTGGTTTAGTTAGGACCTTAAGCTTTGGTATTGAATGGTCTAATAACTTCACCACATAGGCCATTAGTGGTTTAATATGATTAATTGCATCTGGGCCATATAATATGGCGTTGTATTGTCCAACGACCTTGCTAATCCCATTAATATACAATTTTGGGTTAAACCCAAGTGATTAGGTTAACAATTTATTGGTCAAACTTCCTTGTTACAAAAAAGAAATCTTATTCAAACCCAACAGTTAAAAATCTTAATCGATCGTAAAAATTTTCAGTCGTTCAATTTTTCATTTCGATTTACTTTAAAGTTTTTGTTTAAAAATAACTCAATTTATTAATTAATCAATTAATTTTTATTAATTAATAAATTTTTATAAATTAAAATAAATTTAATTTAATTAGATTTTAAATCATGCTTAAATTTAAAAAATGAGTTCGAAATTGATTTGAAAGTTCGAATGGTTGAATTAGTTACCTAAAATTACGTTTTTTTAAGGTAAATTTGTTAAAATATAAAATATGAAGGTTTGCCTCACATTGGAGGAAAAAAAAAGAAAAAAAGACTAATATATAAGTCTAGTAGGTTACTCCACCTATCACTAATTGGTTTTAAAATAGAACCTCACTTAGACTTATATACTGTTTTTTTCTTGTATAGACCCGTAGGCTCATTGTAAATTCTAACATGATATTAAAGCAAATTGTTCTTATGTTAGTCATTAACACCTCGAAATGATAGATTATGTCACGTGTTAGATTTACACGTGAAGGAATTGTTGAAATATAAAAGGTAAG
This sequence comes from Erythroxylum panamense, assembly GCA_027123425.1. Taxonomy (NCBI): domain Eukaryota; kingdom Viridiplantae; phylum Streptophyta; class Magnoliopsida; order Malpighiales; family Erythroxylaceae; genus Erythroxylum; species Erythroxylum panamense. The sequence goes on along the minus strand of JAOTIZ010000003.1, from coordinate 32,138,930 downwards.
AGTTTGACTCATAATGAAGAAAGAGAGGAAAGAAGACTAACATATAAGTCCAGTAAGCTACTATATCTATTAACAATTAGTTTTAAGATGAAATCTCACTTAAACTTGTGTGTGATCTGACTTTCCTACTCGTATGACCTGTATAAATTCTAACAAATCCATCGTATTAGAGTTTAATCTTAAGTTACACATTTTAATATTCTAACCAGACCGAAATGCCGAAATGAATAGAACAGGTGCTTTTCTGGTGAAGTCTGAGTCCTAATTATTTAACATGGTTAAGGTCACCTCTTTTTTATATCAATCAAATTGGATACGGTATCATGTTAAAGTTCTTCAATATATATTTTTTATTTCCCGGAAGCTTATAAACTACTAATCCTTCACTTTCTTTATAAAAAATCGAAACAGAACTACAAATTAAGAAAAAGAAGAAGAAGAAGAAGAAGAAGCCTTAGTTGACTTGGGATTGCTTGACCCGTTCCACAAGTTATTGATGGCTTTTCCAAACCGCGTCTTAATTGAATGGTCAAGATTGCCTAAGGTTTGTGTGATTTTTGTTAGATTTAGTCCGATTCAATTTAATTTTCTCAACTTTTAAATTAAATTTCAAACAATTTTTAAAATTTTGAGTTTTAGTATAAGCTTTAAAATTAATATGAATTGAATATAATTTTTTTAAAAAAAGATGCTTTTTTATTTTATAAAATTAAAAAATATATTTAATCAAATCTATTTAAGTTTCAAATGGAATTGAGAATGGGATGAGTTGGTTCAATGCCAACTTGGTTCATTGCCACGACTGTGATGAATGGTTGTTGCCTGTTGGCATCACTTTAACTTTCACAACACCTCATCTTGCCTTGTAATTTGGGTTCTACCCATTCAATATTTTTCTACATTGACTTTGCATTAAAATGACTTGTAATTGACTTTGCATGATTTTAAATTTATAAAACTGCATGATTTTTTAATCTAAACAAAATAAATTTTATATTAATTGAATTTTATAACATTTATTTGCCTAATTTTTATAAAAAAATTATAACTTTAAAAATGACGTCATTTTCAATGCGTGACATTAGACGTGACATTACACATTATTTTAAAGTTCGCTATTAGGGTTTGTAACCAAAGTTGATGTTAGAAAAGTGGGGGTTATAAAATCAAAATTATAGAAGTATTATTGATAATTTTTAAATAGATAGATAATATATTAATTGGAAAGAGATTTAACAAATTTTATTTTAAATAATATTTAACTTAATATATTCCATTTTATTGAAAAGGAGAAGACCCTCCTGTAATATTTAAAAATATAAAAATTAAAATTAGATTATGATAATATAAATTAACAAAATCATTTTTTATTACAATAAATTAGACTTAAAAGTTGTTCTAAGCTCACCTTAGAAAAATTAATATAAGTAAATTATTAAAATTATTTAATAAATAAATTAATTAAATTTAAGTATTTATAAAATTTAACGTGTTTTCATGACAATGCATTGCATAGTTGTAAAAAAGTTATAATATTCCAAAGTACAAGTTCCTTTTTGTTTTTCCTTTTTATTTACCTATCCAATTTCTAAATACCTCACCATTGTTTGTCTGGTGTGATTGAGAAATCCGCTCAGCTGTTAAGAACAGCTCTCCTAAAATTCCTTTTCTGAACATGATCTCCTAACAATACCTTGCATTGTTTGTCTCTGTCTTTCTGTTTTCTGTTTTTGTTTCAAAATTCTTTATGCATCGACTCAAAACTCCATGGTTTTGAGTTTTGTCACTGTAAAAACATGGAAGTCACCTATCACAGACAAGTCTCCATATCCTTAAAGTCTTAATTCCAGGTGATTCTTGAGCTTTAATAAATGAAATGGCTTGGTAGTTCCACTGACTCTGTCAACCACCTGACTTCTCTTCTTCCTTCCATGTCGTTTCCTTTACGTCACAACTTTGTTGATATATACAAAGACCGAAGTTAAAGTAAACACATCAATCTCACTCTGAAAGCGCTCTCTTACACTTAATATCCGACCTACCCTTTCCTTCATTTGCTCCAAGATTCAATTTTTATGCTTTTTTAATCATGAATTTGCTAATAAACTATAACAGCGTGAATTTCTGAAAAGATGACTTTCTTTCTACCCTGCACTTGTAGCCCGTAGACCGTTGCAAAGTCTTCTTTGCATACACTCTCCTGTTTCTTCGTTTCTTCTTGTCTTCTCAGGAAACAAACATCAACAATCCAAACCCCGTTCCGTGTTATTCTTGATTATGTTCGTATGCATGGCTTTTCCCAGAAAGTTGGTGTCTTGGTTTCTGATACTAACACTGCTTGAGAGCGGTGTGTTGGGTCGTTTTGTGGTGGAGAAGAGTAGCATACGTGTGTTGTCTCCGTTAAATCTGCGGGCAAAGCATGACAGTGCAATAGGAAACTTTGGAACGCCTGATTATGGAGGGTTCCTGGTGGGTTCTGTGGTGTATCCTGATAAAGGGTCTTTTGGGTGTCAACCATTTGACGGTGATAAACCCTTCCGGTCTAAGGGTCCTCGCCCTACTATTCTTCTTGTTGATCGTGGAGGTACTATATCCTTGTGTTTCTCCTGGACCACTATTTATCTCTGTTCTGCTTTTGTTGTTGACTTCTATCTATAATCCTTCTCCTTCTGTTATATTAACTGATTATCTTCTTATTCATTTATCAATAGCTTGTTTGAAACTTCGGTCATTTCTTATGGATTAGAGTCAGCATATAATTTTATTACGGTAGGTATTTGTTTGACTGATACTTGGGTACAATTAGGCGATATTAGGGATGGGGTTCCTCTGTTTCTAGTAATATTTGTTGAATTTGTATCAAAAACTTTGGTTGGTTTTGTTCAAACTGAAAAAAAATCCTGCAATGGCTCTACGTGTATACTGTTACTTTGTCATCTTTAGTACTGCGAGGGTGTTTTTAATCTACTGAAGCTTAACCAATTTCGACCTAGGAAGTGAAGAGGGTTATGCTCACTAATCTCTGCAATTTACCCTTTGCAGATTGCTACTTTGCCTTGAAAGTATGGAATGCTCAAGAAGCTGGAGCTTCAGCAGTATTAGTGGCTGATAGTGTGGATGAGCCGTTAATAACTATGGATTCACCGGAGGCAAGTGGTGACGCAAATGGTTATGTAGAGAAAATCAGAATCCCGTCAGCGCTAATAGAGAAGCCTTTTGCTGAAAGCTTGAAACAAGCATTGAAGAGTAAAGAGGATCCAGTGATAAAAATGGATTGGAGAGAGTCTGTGCCCCACCCTGACAAGAGAGTTGAGTATGAGCTTTGGACAAACAGCAATGATGAATGTGGTGTTAGATGTGATGAACAGATGGATTTTGTGAAGAGCTTTAGGGGCCATGCTCAGATCCTAGAGAAAGGGGGTTACACCAGGTTCACACCACACTATATCACCTGGTACTGCCCTCGGGCTTTTATTCTTAGCGATCAATGCAAGTCTCAGTGCATAAACCAAGGGAGATACTGTGCACCTGATCCAGAACAGGACTTTGGAGAGGGTTACAATGGAAAGGATGTGGTCTTTGAGAACTTGAGACAGCTATGTGTCCATAGGGTTGCAAGTGAGAGTCGTAGGTCTTGGGTTTGGTGGGATTTTGTGACAGATTTCCACATCAGGTGTTCTATGAAGAAGAAGAGGTATAGCAAAGAATGTGCAGAGGATGTTCTGAAATCACTTGGTAAGGTCCTTTCTTTAGCAATTCTCTTTATGCAATTCTTGTTGAATTCATGTTCTAAAGAATAGTGTCTTGTATTAGATTTGCCGGTTGATAAGATCAAGAACTGCATGGGTGATCCTGAAGCTGATGTCGACAATGAAGTGCTAAAAACTGAGCAAGAACGCCAGGTCCATATTTCTTAATAGCTATTGAGTACAATTCCTTTCGGAACGTCAAAGAGTAGTCATTAATGAACATGTATCTCATATAATCAACAAAGGGTGGATTTCTATTAAATGATACACTTCTGGTGCTTGAACTCATTTTTGTTCTGATTCATGGCATTAGCTCGGGCGAGGAACTCGTGGTGATGTTACAATTTTGCCAACATTGGTTATTAATGATGTTCAGTACAGAGGTTTGTATTAAATCATATACACCTTCTTTCTTTCTCATTCTGGTTTTGCAATATGCTTCTTACTACCCTTCTGCTTCCTTACTGCATAAGAAGGGTAGTAGCATTCCCCGATCTACATTTTCTTGTGCATCGAAGTAGCAAGTGACAAACATATTTGTAAGGAGCACAAACTTATAACTACACGTGTATCTGGGATGCTTGTCTTGCCTCTGATGATTCATATGCCTTCTCTCATAAATAGCTACAACAAGAAATTCATCTTAGCATGATTAGTCGATTTTTTTCTGACCATTTACTCCCATCTTTTATTTGTTTTAATTCAAATGGTTGCAATCATCCTATATTAGAAGATGTTGTTTTTGCTATGAAGGAAAACTGGACAGAACAGCTGTGCTAAAGGCCATATGCTCTGGATTCAAGGAGACCACTGAACCACCAATTTGCTTACGTTCAGGTTGATAATCTTACTTTTATTTTCCACTTGAATACAGCTAGTTAATATTTAATTTGTTGTATTTCTCTTGTTAACTTGTCCGGTATTGACAGACATTGAGACTAATGAGTGCCTTGAAAGGAATGGAGGCTGTTGGCAGGACAAACACTCCAATGTAACAGCTTGCAAGGTATTGTACAAATTTGTGGATGAGTTTTTGATTTATGGGTTGAGAAGAATTGCTTTAGTTGATTTACCATTTTGGTTTAGATTTCTTTTGTATATTTCACTTGGATCAATCTTGGATTTTGTCAGGACACTTTTAGAGGGAGAGTGTGCCAGTGTCCGCTTGTGGACGGTATACAGTACAGAGGAGATGGTTATACATCCTGTGAACGTATGTGCTTTTCTTTGACTATTTGTGCTTGTAACAGAAAATAAAAATATCTGGATAAAACCAAGAAATTGTTTTCACTTTTTATTGCTTTCTGAAATTTATAAATTATATAAGCTAAAAGAAACTAGATCATCCTGCTATGCAATAACAGTAATGGAATCTTGAGAAAGAAATACCTTTTGTTTCTTCTGTTCGTGTTTGCATTTCTCATCTCATGTGAAGTGGTGTATTATTTTCATGGATAATGTTCTTCCTTATGCTTGGATCGGCAGCTTTTGGGCCTGGAAGGTGCACAATAAACAATGGAGGATGCTGGTCAGAAACAAGACATGGATTGACTTTCTCAGCTTGTTCAGTTCAGTGATGTTATAGTTCATTTTCTGCTCTTCTGATTCCTCAGAATAGTAAATACTTCCCATTGTCAAAAAACTTCCACATTTTCATTCTGTAGAAACTCTTTTCTTTATCAACCAGGATTCTCAGTTGGCAGGATGTCAATGCCCGCCGGGATTTCGTGGTGATGGCCAGAAGTGTGAAGGTGATCTTCTTCTTGAATTCTGTTCTTGTGTAATGAGAACATTTTTGTTCATTCAACTCACTACCAGAAGTCTGAAGACAATTTCAATGACTCTTCTGCCCAGATATTGATGAATGCAAGGAAAGCATCGCTTGTCAGTGTGATGGTTGCTCCTGTAAGGATACGTGGGGTGGGTACGAGTGTAAGTGCAAGGGAAATCTCCTTTATATGAAGGAACAAGACATATGTATTGGTAAGACAACTTGCCTCAAGTTATAGGACCTACTATGCATTTTCAGAAGAAATTTTCAAGCCATTCAATGCTTCACTTTCTATACTCATTCTACCTTGACACTGATCTCTACTAAACTCACTTTCATGAGTTTATGTTCATAATATTAATTGGTAATGTCCACTTCCTATCTTTTATCAATCTAATCCTGAGAAGTAACTGTGGAACTATGTCGAACATATATGTTCATCCTGCAGAAAAAAATGGATCGAAAGTTGGATGGCTCATTACCTTCGTGTTTGTAGTCGTTGCTGGAGTCGGTCTTGCCGGTTATATATTCTACAAATACAGGCTTCGGGTATGTAAAAGGTTTACTTGCTATTCCGGTTGAAGCTTGGTGAAATTCTGCAGTTGCTAAGCAATTCTCTTCGTGTATGCAGTCCTACATGGATTCAGAAATCATGGCTATCATGTCCCAGTACATGCCATTAGACAGCCATCAAAACAATGAGGTTCCAACCGAAGCCCGACCGTTGCGGCAAGGCTCAACAGTATGAGGTGATGAAAACAAATTTCTTCATCAGTACTTCATATCAGAAGTTCAGTTTATATCTCAACTAAATCTATAGAGTGAAACTTTTCTGCAGAAACAACAGTTGGACCGATCTCTGCTGAAACAAAACGCCCCCATTTGAGGGACTGCTTGTGGTTATACTGGTTGCTATACTAAACACATAGAGTTTCACTTACTGTTCTTCCCCTATCCCTTATTCAATAGGGACATTGAGACTGTACACTGAAGAAAAGGCTTCACAGGATAAGCACACTTACCTTCATCCCTTCTCATAGTTGAGATGTAAAATGGTAGCTAGAACCGTGTGATGGGCAGTATACAGAAGAAACTTTCAGAGAAGGGATAAAGGAGATGTTAGTGAAATGGCCATTTTTGTTGGTCCTCATGATCTGTGTGAATCTTCAATGTATGCTTAAACAACTATCATCAACTGGGGAAGCAATACAAGGGATATATTAGTTGATAAATAAGAATCATATTCCTCTAATTGATGAAACTTAGTGCAAAATTAGTTCTTTACAAATATCATTAAGATACTAAATGTTCTGTGCAAGTGTTTATAGATATATTATAAAGTTTTAAATTAGAATGGAAAAACACCAGTTTAAATCATATTTTAAGTAGTTTTTCGTATTAATTAAATTAATGTTATGATGACATTTTATATAATAATCCTTTATTATAAGAATGATTTGTATTTTAATTTTTAAATATTTGCAAGATGTTCAATAGGTTATAATTATAAGATTATTCAATATGATTTGTATTCTAAAAAAGGTTATTATTATAATTATTCTTTTAATTTTATTAAGGGTTAATTACTTTAAAAATCTAAATTTTTCGCAAAATTTTAATTATAACCTAAATTTTAAAAAATAATAAAAAAATATTTAATCTTTTTTTTTTTAATTCTAGACCAACATTAATCTCACTGTTATCTTTACTAACGTTATCTTACTAATAAAATGACGTCATTTCAACTAGATCAAAACTTCTGACCTATTAATGGGTCTCGAAACTCTGATGGATCAAAGATCGGCCCAATCTCATTTCTGACCTCCCAGGTTTGACACACTACTGAGACAATTGCTCAGGACTGTGCGGCTATTTTGTTCAAACTTCAAAGTTTCAACCATGTGAAAGCTAAACTGGTTAGATCCCAATTGCAGAATTCGGGATTCTAGTGTTCCTTACAGTGATTCTTATGTATCTAGTGACCCGAACTCGGGTATGTGATTACTAGGGCATCTTCTCTTACCTTCCTCTGTACACTAGATGTTTGCTAAAATGCCAGAACGAGTTTCTTTTTCTTTTTTGTTTCTCTATGGGTGTTATGTTGTGCAATTTGATATAATGGGAAAGTTTTATTTGTTTCTGAAAAGGCAGGAGAAAGAAAATTTTGGTGTCTTTGTATTGGACTGAGAGTTTGAGGATGAGTGTTGGCGGTCTGATGAGCATTTTAGATGTGGCGGTGACTCAAGGAGTAGCAGAGGCAAGGGCGAGGATGTTTACGCACGTACTTAACCCGACGGGCCAAAAATGCCCACTTTGTAGTCTAAAGCCTCTCGCTTATTCGTTCTTCAGAGTCCTGAATGGTCTCGGCACCTATAATCACTTAATCCCCAGTAAGTTTCCTTCCTCTTCTTCTTATTCTACTCACTGTCACTTTTCATTTCATGCAAAAGCATTGAACCAACCTATAGAAGTCGAACCCAGAAATTACGATGAATTCAGTAGTCACAATGAGAGGGAAAGCGGGAATGAATCTGAGCCTCCAATATCAGACAACATCTTCAAGTCGGGCTCCAAAATGGGTACTTACAAGCTTGGTGATTCGACCTTTTATTCGCTTATTGAAAAGTATGCAAATTTGAGTGATTTTAAGTCGCTGGAGAAGGTTTTGCATCGTATGAGGCTTGAGGAAAGAGTTTTCTTGGAAAGGAGTTTTATAGTTATGTTTAAGGCTTATGGGAAAGCACATTTGGCTGAGAAAGCCATTGAGTTGTTTGATCAAATGTGTACGCTGTTTCAATGTAAGCGTACTGTAAAATCATTTAATTCAGTGCTCAATGTTATTATAAAAGAGGGACTATATCATCGTGCTTTGGAGTTTTCTAATCACGTCTTGAATGAGAAGCATATAAATATATCACCCAATGTACTGACATTTAATCTGATTATTAAGGCAAAGTGTAAGCTGGGATTAGTTGATGATGCAATTGAGGTATTAAGAGAGATGCCAGTTAGGAAATTTGTCCCTGATGTGTACACTTACTGCACCTTGATAGATGGACTGTGCAAGGAAGGTAGGATAGATGAAGCAGTTTCTCTGTTAGACGAGATGCAGATTGACGGATGTTTTCCTAGTACTATTACTTACAATATTTTGATCTGTGGCTTGTGCAGAAAGGGTGATTTATCACGAGCAGTGAAGCTTATCGATAACATGTTTCTCAAAGGGTGTGCTCCTAATGAAGTTACATACAACACACTTATCCATGGTTTGTGTCTGAAAGGGAGATTAGAGAAGGCAGCTAGTCTTTTGGATAGGATGGTGCTGAGTAAATGTGTGCCTAATGAGGTCACTTATGGGACAATGATTAATGGACTTGTCAAGGCGGGAAGAGCTATGGATGGGGTTCGCATATTAGTTTTGATGGAGGAAAGAGGATATCAGGTAAATGTGCATGTTTATTCAGCATTGCTTAGTGGGTTGTTTAAGGAAGGGACGTCTGAAGAGGCAATGAAATTGTTCAAGAAAATGAATGACAATGGTAGCCAACTTAATACTGTTGTATATAGTGTGCTTGTAGATGGTTTATGTCGGGAGCAAAAGCCTGATGAAGCAGCCAAGATTCTTCATGAGATGGTCATCAAGGGTTGCACGCCAAATGTGTTCACTTACAGCTCCTTGATGAAGGGATTCTTTGACACTGGTGATAGTCATAAAGCCATTGAGCTGTGGGAAGACATGAAAAAGAATAATTGTATTCAAAATGTGGTTTGTTACAGTGTACTCATTTGTGGGTTTTCCAAGAATGGAAAGTTCAGGGAGGCTATGATGGTTTGGACACAAATGTTGCGGAGGGGATGTAAGCCTGATGTTGTGACATACAGTTCAATGCTTCATGGTCTTTGTAATGCTGGCTTATTGGAAGAGGCGCTGAAACTTTATCATGAGATGCTTTATCAGGAACCTAATTCTCAACCAGACATTGTCACATATAACATTCTTCTTAATTCTTTGTGTAAGCAAAATTGTATATCTCGTGCTATTGATCTTTTGAATACTATGCTGGATCGGGGATGCGATCCTGACTTGGTTACGTGTAACATATTCTTGACAACAGTAAGAGAGAAATTAGATCCACCTCAAGATGGTAGAGACTTCTTAGATGAGCTTGTGGTTCGCCTATTTAAGCGACAAAGACTTTCAGGTGCTTCTGAAATTATGCAAGTGATGTTACAAAAACTGTTACCACCCAAGGCATCTACTTGGTCAGGAATCATTCAACAGCTCTGTAAAACTAATAGGATACATGCAGCCATTGAGAGGTGTTGGAGGAACCTATATGCTGATTTTTAGGTAAACTTAGTAGCTGAACTTACCAGTTCAAAAGATTTACTTTGAAGCAGATTATCTTTCACCATGTTTATGTAAAGAGCTTGGAGCTGTTCTTGGATGATTCTTTAATGATCCATTTTTGCATGGTTGGTCATGCAATCTGTCCTTGTACTGCTTCGTTGACTATTATTTTCTACTTCTTCATCACCATGGTTCACTCATCCATGGCCAACAAGGAGCATAAACGTGTCACAGCAAGATCTGGAGGCAATTTGTAGGAAGAGAACATGGGATTGGTTGCTACAAAGAGACTTGAAATGGGTGATCTTTCAAAGGATGAAGAAGTTCAACTTTAGTCAATAAATTCAAAGAAGAGTTTGGTTCAGACATTGCAGATCTCCATTGCAATGGCAAGAAAGGACCTTTAATGCTGGTGCACATGAAGTTTCTTGCGGTCCTAATCCCTTATCACATAGGTAAGTAAAACATGGGTTGTACTTCATATTCAGCTTATTAATCATTCTTCTTCCTAAATCTCTTCCTAATTTTCTTTCTGGTATGTGTTTGTTCCTGCTATATAGTATATACATTTAGGTCTCGCTTTTGTACTGTTACAGCAATGTGAAATCACTACAGTTTAATTCTTATTCCTACTATTATTGTTTCCCAAAGATAACATTTGCACCAATCATTGAACCATGAGAGGATGTATATGATGATAATTATATTTTTCAGGGGTTTTTCTTTCATGATTATGTTTCACTTCTTCAGTTACTTCTAATTATTACTGCTCATTACCCTCCAATATCATGTCTCTTTTTTTTGAAAGATTACATCTTCTTATGTTTTGCTTTCTTAAATTTCTTTGCTCTTAATATATACTACCACAGCTAATACACTAAAAGAAATGTTATTTTATATAGAGAGACTCGATCCAAATTTTGGTAGTTGGTCACCTTTCTTGATCGAAAGATCAACATAACATATTGTGGAAAGAGTTTTTTTTTTATATTCATCTTGTAGTTTTATTAGATAGCTCAAGTTAATATCTATATAGTTAGAGTTTTGATAAATAGTGCTAGATTATAAAATCTTGTCAATTTCTATTTATAATTGTCAGTTCATTAAGATTTAGAGGAGTTTGATGATTTTTTTTTAATGAATAATGAGATTTTTTATTTTAAAGTGTGAAGCTTTCTATTTTATAAAAGCGATTCTTAAACTAGAAGTGAATAATCATAGACCCTTATCCTTGGAAAATTGATAAGAGGATAAGAAAATTAATCTTTATTTTCAATAGTAACTGCTGAATGATTGACTGCAACTTAATAAGTCATTGTTCAATAGAATTGTGGAAGTGGGTTTGTGCTTGACTATTCTTTACAGGAGTACCTCCAAATTTCTTGAGAAGGTAAAAATGCATTTCCATAATGATAATTGACATAATAGGAATGACATCCTTAGAACAGTTTTTGCTTTTGATGAAACTCTATTATGAAATTTTAACTTGATGTCTATGGTGAACTTAAAATGCCGACTTTGGACCTGAATGGACAGATGTAGTAATCCTGGTTTGGCAGGAAGTTGTTGAGGCAATATCCAGTATAATTTACACGTGAAAAGATTTCTGAAACAATGAATGCTGACCTTTGTCTTGTTTTCTGGCAGGCTGGATATGATTATCATGAGCAGATGTTTGAGAAGATATTTAGACGCATATATGCCTCCTTTGGTTCATCTGCTCCTTTCACTGTATTTCTAGATTCTCAACCTTTCTTAAGATGGGCTCGTGAACAGAATCTTCTCTTTGGGATAGTTACCAATGTGGAGTGCTATTATCAGGACGTTTAAGTGGACAACAAATTACTGTAACATACTACTGCATGTAATTGTCATTTGGACCTCATAGTTACGTACCCTAATTCGATAATACAGGGGGTCAGAGTGGGACTTATGGTGTATTCTGTGGTCTTGAAAGTGTGGTGAAACCAATCCAAGGATATATGAGATTGCCCTCGAGAAAGCTGGAAATATATCACCAGAAGAAACTCTACACGTTGGAGATAGCATGCGTAAAGACCAGCTGCCGGCCAAGAGTGTGGGTAGGCATGCATTATTACTGGACAGGTTCAAGACTCCTGATTTTGAGGAGTGGAGGAAGTCTGGTGCACTTGTGCTTCCTGACGTGGTGGCAGTGCAAGAATTGCTTTCTTCAGGACAATTGTTGTACTAAGGAGGGGCATATTCTTATTCAAAGCTACCTGTTAAATATATATTTTTCACTCCCTCTCCTCCCACCTCAAAATCATTTGATACAAAATACTCGAAAGGGTCTGACTTTTGTGCATGGAAATAAACAATCATTATGTGACATTATTGGTTGTTGCAAAACCTTCTGGGATTTGAGAGGGAGAGTCAACAATGAGATGTTCTGTAAGGACTATATTCATGAAGGCCAATAATTCCTTCTTCTGCTGTTTCAAGTATCTTGTATGGATTGGAAGAATGGTATAGTTTGATCAACTTCTTCTAAACATCACATTACTTTCTGATAATGAAATTTTAAAGAGCTTGGAAGAATCAGTCAAGTGTGCTTTCTGAAAATTGAATGTCTTCTACAGCTCCCAACTATTATATTATCAGCTTTTTGATTAGATAACACCTTTTACTTAAACCCTTAAACCCCATTGAGTTCTTGGTTCAAAAGATCAAAACTTGATACTGATGGGATCAAAAACTTCACTATTCGTAGGGGAATCTACCAACCACTTTTCCGTTATTTTGTCTTTCAAAATCGATATCTCGCTATGCAAATTGTTTCGAGTGTATAGCATTAATTTACAGAAAGCTCTCTTCTTGTAAAGCAGTATCAAAAAACCAAATATAATTCACTTATTGAAGGTTAGATATTACTGTTCCATTACACGAGCACTTGGAACAGAGCAATGCAATGAATTTGAATCCAGGATTCCATGTTTCTTAGCATTCTGGCAACACTTAAATTGATTCTCCCTTCTTGCATCCTTGTTTTGGTCCCTATAATATCTTGAGCTAGTTTACAGTGGTGTGTTCAGGTTCAAGAATCTGAGGGCAGCAGGAATTGTTTTGAAGCTCTAACTGCCTCAGGAGCCATTTTAAGACAAGTTTAAGATGGAGAACCAAATAAACAAATCCTCTTTAGGACATTGCCAACATAAATGAGATTTAAATTCCGTGGATACGTATACGGTGTTGTGGGATTCTACGGTTGGTTGACTTAAAACATCACGAGTACTTCCAATCCAAGAATTATAAGAGCGAAGATGCAATTATCTTTGGCAGATTTTAGAGTCTGTGTATTTGAAGCTCTTAAAGGTTGGACTTTGGTAGGCTGAGGTGAATTACATGGGGTTTAACCGAATAGTAAAGTCTTTGATCCGAGCAATATCAAGTTTTGATCCTTTGAACCAAGAACAAGGGTTTAAGTAAAAGTTGTTATCTAATCAAACAAGCCAACCTGATAATATAATAGCTGGGAGCTATAGAATACATCTAATTTTCAGAATGCACACCGACTGATTCTTCCAAGCTCTTCAAAATTTCATTACCTGAAAGTTATGTAGTGATTAGAAGAAATTGATCAAAGCATACCATTCTTCCATTCCATATAGGACACTTGTAAGAGCAGAAGAAAGGAATTATAGGCCTTTACGAATATAGCTATTACAGAGCATCTCATTGTTGAGTCTCCCTCTCAATCCCAGAAAAGGTTTTTGCAACAACCACTAATGTCACATGAAGATTGTTTGTTTCTGCGCACAAAATTCAGACCCTTTTGAGAATCTGTATCAAATAATTTTGAGTTGAGAGGAGAGGGAATGAAAAATATACATTTAACAGGTAGCTTTGGATAAGAATATGCCCCTTCTCAGCACAACAATTGTCCTGAAGAAAGCAATTCTTGTACTGTCACCAAGTCAGGAAGCACAAGTGCACCAGACTTCCTCCAGTCCTCAGCATCAGGAGTCTTGAACCTGTCCAGTAACAATGCATGCATACCCACGCTCTTCGCTGGCAAGTAGTCTTTTCGCATACTATCTCCAATGTGTAGAGTTTCTTCTGGTGCTATATTTCCAGCTTTCTCAAGGGCAATCTCATATATCCTTGGATTTGGTTTCTCCACACCCTCAAGACCCGAGAACACGCCAAAATCCCACTCTGATCCCTGTTTTATCCAATTAGGGTACACAACTATGAGGTCCAGATAACAAATTACATGCAGTATTATGTTACAGCAATTTTTGTCCACTTAGCATGCATCTCAAAACAACAAAACAAAGACTAAAAATGAAGTTAACGATTAGATTTGAACTGTAGAACCTCATAAATAGAGAACTAGTCCTAATCAAGGTTTTAAACTGCAACTGTTGATTACATGGTGAATTACATTGTCGTTGCATCAAGTGATTGCAAAAATCGCAGATGATGTGGGTGTGAGAAATGAGGTGATTTAAAACCTTGATCCTAATGATCTTTCTGCAGAGAATAATGTCTAATTACCTGGTTCAAACCCAAGGCAGGTAGTATAACGTCCTGATAACGGTACTCCGCATTACTTACTAACCCAACAAGAAGATTCTGTTCACGAGCCCATCTTAAGAAAGGTTGAGAATCTGGAAATACATTGTAAGGAGCAGATGAACCAAAGGAGGCATATATGCGTCTAAATATCTTCTCAAATGTCTCCTCATCATAATCATATCCAGCCTGCCAGAAAACAAGACAAAGGTCAGCATTCCTCGTTTCAGAAATCTTTTCACACATATAGATTATACTGTTGACATTGCCTCAACAACTGCCTGCCATTACTACATCTGTTCATTCAGGTCCAAAGATGGCATTTTAAGTTCACCATAGACACCAAATTAGAATTTCATAATAGAGTTCATCAAAAGCAAAAAATCTTCTAAGGATGTCACTCCTGTCTTTATGGAAATGCATTTTCTTCGTCTCAAGAAATTTGGGGGTAATCCTGTAAAGACTAGTCATGCACAAAACCACTTCCATTGAACAATGGACTTGTTAAGTTGTAGTCAATCATTCAACAGTTACTATTGAAAATAAAAATTAATTTAGTTATCCTCTTAGTTATCGATTTTCGAAAGACAAGGGTCTATGATTATTCACTTCTGGTTTAAGAATCACTCTTATAGATTAGAAAGCTTCACACTTTCAAATCTAAAATCTCATCATTCATTAAAAAAAAATCATCAAACTCCTCTAAAACTTAATGAACTGACAATTATAAGTAGACATTAACAAAATTTTATAATCTAAATCTAACTCCAGTTCACTGAACTGCAGCTACATAGAGATTAATTTGAGCTATCTACTAAAACAATTAGATGAACATAAGAAAGAAAGAAAAAACCTCCAAGTATTTCTTATATGAAAAATTAAAAGTTTGCCTAATCTTCATCAAGGTAATACCAAAAACATCCGATAGATGGAATTCTAAGATTTAAGATTAATACGAGTGATCAACCTTGAAGCCATAAGTTGCTTTCATCAATCATAACAAATTAGTTGATGGGATTGCCACATGGATTAATTTTCTCCTCTACACAAATCACCAGTAACCAGTAGGTTTACAGCTTGTTAAAAGACTAAATCTCAAAACCACATACCTTGATAAATGAATTTCTGACACATGTTTTCCACCAGACGATATTAGGCATTTTGTTCGCATGGCCAAAACATGGATACTGCTTAGCCATTTCTGTATAAGCAAGCTTGAAGCCTTGATGTACACGTTTGTAGTCTGGGCAAGGAAGTCCAACAGATTTTGCTGCCATGCAGTAGTAGTCACCAAGTTCACCTTTGTAAGCTATAAGTGTACCAGTGACATCCACAGTGATGCAACGTAATTTTGAAAGGAGAGACATTTCAACAGTTGTTCAGAACAGACAGAACTCCAAAAGTTATGCTCGGTAAGTTCCAATTTGTGCTTAGTTTCAGTATCCTTAAGACAACAGATAAACTTGTAGACCAAGCAATTGATTTGGTAAAATGTACAAGCTACAAAAACCTGCATCATTTTAAAATTGGGGATATATGAGTACAATATTGAGCAAAGATGTTCAATCCAACTAAACTTGTCAATGAACTTCAAACCAGATGCTTAAAGCAGGAAACTTGATCTTCTACATTGACTAAAACCATATGCCTTTTATAACAATGTAGAACCATTTTCCCATCTAATTCACCAAAGTTCGCACAAAACCAAGAATGTAAGAAAAGTTAGAACCTTGTATGAAACAAAATGAAAATCTTCCCTGTTTTTTATAAAAAAGAAACAGAAAGAGATTTAAACTTAATCTCAAGGTGAGAGATACCCAGAAACAGATAAGGAAAAAAGAATAAAAGGGAGCAACAGAAGAAAACCCACATAGGAAAAATCGAAACTTTGAGCATACCACGACTAGTTGTTGAAACGAGAAGAAAATCTCAGTTTCTCCGCTGAAATCTCCAAACTTTTTCTCTTTCTTTTGTCGCTTTACTCTCTCAAGTTATGATATTTAGCATCAGCTGATACACGACCCTTGAATTGGACTCTAATTCCGCGAGGCCGAAGCTACACATTTATATACTTTGCGTGTAACATTGTCAGCAACGGGAGTCGCCGTGTCAATGAAAAAGAAGCAATTAACGAGACAGACACGCAAATTTCCCATTTTTATGTTATTGTTTTTACATGTTTGTATAATTATGTATTTGTCCCTATCACTACTCGGATTACGGAGGTTACTATATTTTTTAGCTTATTTTTCCCATAAGCTTTGAAATAACCATTTCCTTTCCTATCTAACCTAACAAGAAAGGCATTTACATCAAGAAAAATACATAAATAGCAAAACTTGAGGGAATAAAATTAGAAATTAGATAAAAGTGAAGTGCTTAAGTGCAAAGATTGGACACAAAAACAAAATACTGGTTTTGGGCACAAAACCATGGACGCTTGGCTGCGGTATTCAGTTGTAGTTTTCAGTTTCTTAGACTTTTGACGAAATCCCAGAAACCACGTGTAAGAGTTTGAGTCGATTAAGATTGAAAACCAGATGCCCCCATTGGATTCGCACTGATTCAGTCCTTATTGGAAATGTACATGGTCAACAATATAGAGCAGAACAGAACAGATGACTCAACAAGACAAGCTCTGTTTTTCATGGTTTTAACTAATCAATCAGGAAGTTCTGCAGAACTTAGTGTTCAGTTCCAAGTTAGAAAGTTGCATTCTTATGCTGCCTCAGCTATCAACTTGTGAATTAATGATCCTAATGATACATATGATGATCCATTTTCCATGACAGCCTTCCTACTCATATCGCTCATCTCCTTCACTTTTCTTCTCAGATCATCACCACCACCGTCCATCAAACGCCTTAGTGCTCTCTCCAGTTCTTCTGCCACAACCAAGTCACTACCTTCCCTGTAATCCAACCTGAGCTCAACAGCCAATCCTAACTCCTTCACCAACTGAAATGCATTCATCTGTTGCTCTGCGTAGACTGGCCATGTCGCAATGGGCACACCATACCACAAGCTCTCAAGTATGGAGTTCCATCCACAGTGAGACACAAACCCTCCAACGGCTTGATGCCCCAAAATGGTTACCTGTGGAACCCATCCACAGACTAATCCTAATGTTGCTGTCCGCTCCATAAACCCTTCAGGCAATATCTCCTCTAGATTAGCGTACTCACCAGGGAGGTCTAGCTTCCCCTTGGGCGGTTCACGGATGGACCACAAAAACCGAATCCGGGTCTGTTCCAACCCGACTGCAATCTCTTTCAACTGAGAACTGCTGAGACTCCCCATACTACCAAAGCACAAGAACACCACATGATGAAGGCTGATCATCAAGCCATTTCATCACACCTCCCTGCTGAGACTTATCTGGATGCCAATGGACAGGTCTGGCTAAGTCAAGAACCGGTCCGATCGTGTAAACCGGCGGCAAGTTACTTGCAGAAATGGAGTTAACTGCATGCTGTTCGATTTCCTTGAACGTGTTCACGACAAGACCTCTGGTTTCCTTGTACCTTCGCGCATGTTGCAAGAACCAGAAATACCCATCTTGGGTTCTTTTCAATACACTACTGGGAAGTACTAGTAGGGGTAACGGGTTGACAAAACTCGGTATGTCTAACTCCAAAGTCGGATCTTTTGGTACGAGAAGACCAGCATCTGAAATGGTGAACTCGGACGTGAACCGGGTTTCAAGAGTTGGCAAATGGAGCATGAATCCCAGAAAGCTAGCTGGAGATTGAAAATAAAGATAGCAAGGGATGCCAAGTTCATTAGCAACATCGATCATGGAAGTACAATAATCCACCAAACCGAACTGAGCCACGTTCTGCTTCTGCTTCTGTCTGCATAAGTTTAACGATGGCTTCCTTAACATGGACCTTGTGCTTAGCAATAAACAGTGACATGTAACCCATAGACGACTGATATTGATCTGGTTTAGGGGGTTCGGCGACAGGGAGAAGGACAAAGTTCACACCGGACATTGTAGTGGACACACGTGATTGAATGTAGTCGTTGACCACTCGCCTCTGGGACATGGTGACGATCAGTATGGTGGCGGTCAATCTGGTGTCACGATCCACCAAACGCTGAGCAAATTCAACGGTTGGGACGAGGTTGCCAATAGTTGGGGAAGAGATGAGCGCAACGTGAGTCTTCTCCAAAGATTGCATCTTGACAATGGAGTCTGGTTCTTGCTTGCTTCACCTATCAGTTGGCTCGCGAATATATATTCTGGAAAGCTGGTTGTTCGTGGCTTCCTTCCTTCCTGCTTACAGGTCAAGATGAGCATCATGTGGATGAGAGATGATAATAAAATGATGAATACTTTGGTATTTTGTAGCTCGAGAAAGAACCAGAAGACAGCTTGCATTTCATTATCAATCATTCGGACCAAGATGCTTGACCATGACTATTCATCGGTGGATATAAAAGTGTTGAACATTATTATTATTATTATTATTAATTTTAAAATGAAGAACAAATGACCTTAGGAACAACCAAAAGCCACCGGTTGCGTTATTACAGCTTCTAGTTTTGTTTTAAGGGTTAATTTTAAAAGAAATTTTGAATTTTATTTAATTTTAATAGAAATTTATAACTTTGAAATATTTCAATTTTTAATTTTTAATAAAAATAATTTCACATTAATTTTTTTGGTAATGTATATAATGTAATGAATCATATGAAATTAACAATTTTTCATGTGAATATCATATCTTATATTTCTGTCATTTATGTTTTTATTATTTAATAAATTAAAAATATCAAACGTTTTAAAATAATTATACATGTCATATGTTTTAATTCATAATTATTTTCAAGTGTTTAATATTTTTAGTTTATTAAATACTAAAATACTAAATACACATTAAAATTGATAATTAAGACTAGTTTTAAATCAAACCGATTCAACTTATTTAATAACAACAACTTTAAACCAATCAACTTTTTGATTCAATTTTTAACTTTTAAATTTAATTTAGTTTACTAACTTATATTAAAAATCGATCAATTTATTTATTAATCGGACAATTTTACTAAACTAGTCAATTTTTTATAATCTAAAATAAACTTATTAATTTTTGTTTAACATTTTTCTTTTTTAATTAAAATTTAAATTTTTTAATGAATAAAGATAATCTTCTTATATCAAATTTTAAATACTTTAATTTTATTTAATCTAACATGTTTGATGACAGAATAAATTATCAATTCATTAATCTTTAAATTGCGTAAACTACTATTCTTAAAGTTTAATTGAAATTAGTATTTAATTTCAATTAAATTATTAAAACGTCCAAAATTTATTATAAATAGATTTGCACTCTATAGTGCTAATACTTCATGTTTAACTCTCTTTGTAAGAGTTACAGAGTTCTCTTAACTTGTTCTGTGGATACCGTTAGAGGGTGAACATTTGTGCGACTACGGTGGTTGAAACAGATCGATTTCGAAAACGATTCGAAGGATACAACAAGATAAAAATCAAGTTTCAGAATAATGAACGAATTAAATTTTCACTTTATTATGATTCAAGTTAATCATTTTATAGAATTAAATAAATCTTAATTTTCGAGAAATCAAAAATTATAAACAAAATTTTGTAATTATTCTGCAACAGTTCAGATCGGATCTTGACCCGTTTAACTCTCGACTCAACCCTTTTAAGCCTTAAACTTATTAGCTTATCGACTTAATTTTCAATCTGGTTTTTAAAAATATTCTAACGTTATTTTTTAAAATTCGATCTAGTGAGTAAATTTTAACATTTTTTTAATAATTGATAATTGTTTTAAAGATAAAACTGAAAAAGACTTATATCTTTATATGTAGTAAGCCATTATATAATTAGCCTTTACCTTGCCGATGCCAGCCGAATAAGCTACCTCATTACCTACCATGAATAATTACAAACATTAAGCACTTAACACCAAAACAATTGCAACAAATTACGATAAGCATTCGAATCACATTGGTGATTCCGATTTAGAACCTTAGCTAACAGTGCTTTTCAACTTCTATGCAGATACCAAGAAGATGAATGTTCTCAGACAAAGTAAATTTGAATAAGTGAGAGATCATCAGCCAAAGAATGGACAGAGGCTTGTAAATGCAATTCCAAAACGAACTATTATGCCTTCTGATACATTGTTTTAACATTACAATTTCTGGTAAAAAAAAATGAAGCTACATAAGTTAGGAGGCCAGAAGAGAAAGATTACAGCTTTTTATCATTTGCAGAAGACAAACTTGTGCGATCAGAATAGGCCTACTTCTGCAGAAAAGAAGGATCTTCATGAATTTCAGTTAACCCGCCTCATTAACCGATGTAAAGCCAACATATAAATGCAACTTTCAGATTTGGTACATCTATATCTATATACATTTGTGGATCAAATCAATTTGTCAAATTTATGTTTTCACTCTAACACCGAGAATGAGGTGTACTTCCTTCTTGAATATGGACCTCAGTTCTTCATTAGCTTCAAGGCCTATTCTCCTGTGTAAGAAAGCGTGTTAGGAATAGTTTTGGATGGTGATGATCGTACTGACACAAAAGCAGGGAGACCAAATTGAAACAATGGCAGATGTTTGAATGATATAAACATTTGACC
>JAOTIZ010000003.1:32061563-32083292 GCA_027123425.1 Erythroxylum panamense | reverse complement strand
AAATTAGATTAGTTATTACTCACTAAGCTATATGCTTAGCACGGTGGATTTGCCCCGTGTAGGTTCAGAGCGAAGAGCTTAAAGACTGGGACAAGTCTACTGCACTGGCCAAAGGAGTCTGTTTACAAAGTTTCAAAATGTATTTTGTTTCCTTTGTTTGGACTTGTAAATATTCTTTGGATTTCTGTTCTGAGATTCACAATATGTAATATATGTGTGTGGGTTTGAGTTACTAAATAAAATAAATATCAGTATGATGTTTGGTTTTATCTGTTCTGTCTTGGGTGGCATCCATGTATCCTTCCAGGGGGTATTTGGGTGTTACATCAAACTTATACCGAAGTCACATTTACTCCTTTCCACAACAATCTTACTTAGATTCATTTAAGTAAGATTCAACCTTTTCCCACGTGATCAATGACTAACAAAACTTTGTTTTCTAACACCTTACGACCCTCGAAGTATTTAACTCTCACACTTGAGTAAGAGCACTACAAAAGTATTAAATAATGATAAGCAACAATAAATAAATAAACAAGAGCTACGGTAAAAACTATCCTTTATTACTTTCTCAAAAATATACAAATGAATGTTCTCTCTCAATGTGTTCCCTTCCCTTATATCTCTCCTCCCTTTGGTGTAAGACTTAAATAAGCTATTTATCGATACCTCTCGTTTTACAATTCATAATTCTAATTAAACTTAGTTAACTCGATCACATCTGATCCTAATCAAAATACATCACATTATCCAATAGGATAACTTCCTCATCCAAATAGGACTTTATCTGATATGATTTCATTATATCATTACTAATAAGATAATAGAACTTTCACTGATTGTTTGTGTATTATTCAGGACTGCACTATGAGGACACCAATTGGTGTGGGTGGGCTATGGAATGGGGTGTATTTTTATAAGCTAGTGACAAGGACAACTCTTTGTAATGCAAGTTCATCTAATCTCTCAGTTTTGTGCCATCGAAGGCTTGGGCATCCATCCAATCAACCCCTCTCATTGATTCCTAGTATTAGTAGTAGTAAACAATCAGAGGCAGTTTTTAAATGTGTAATATTTGTTTTCATATTAAACAAACACGTATTCTATTAGTGATAATAAAGCTGTAAGTATTTTTTATCTAATTCATTGTGATGTATGGGGTCTTTACACAAAGAGTACTTTTATTGGGTCTCATTATTTTCTTACTATCATTGATGATTTTTCTCGAGCAGTATGGGTATATTTATTAGTTGAAAAGAGTGAATCAAGTATTTTCCTTTGTGTTTTTTGTCAAATAATTTAAACCCAATTTGAAAAATCGATTAAAGCCATTCGGTGTGATAATGACATATAATTTATGTCTCGTTCTATGCAGCAATTTTATTGTGACAATAGAATTTTGCTACAAAATAGTTATGTAGGGACACTCTAACAGAATGGTCGGGTTGAGAGAAAATATCGTCAGATTCTTGATGTTGCTAAGGTTTAGTTTTCAAGCCCATCTTCTAATAGAATTTTAGGGCAATTATGTGTTGTCTGTAGCTTACCTCATTAATAGGACTCCGGCTCCTTTACTTAATAGTAAAACTCCCTATGAAATGTTGTTTAAGACACCTCCTTCTTATTCTTTTCTTTGGGTTTTTGGATGTTTATGCTATGTCTATAATGTGCCTCGCATAAATTTTGTTGGGTCTTGCAATAAAAAATATAGTTTTCTTAGATACCCTTTTAGTAAGAAGGGGTGGAAGGTGTATAACTTAGAAATAAGGAAGGTGTTTGCATCTCAGGATGTTAAGTTCCACGAAGAGGTGTTTCCTTTGGACCTAAATAACACGTTTAAGGTTTCAAATAATTCTCAACATATAGACCTAAAAATCTTTGAGGATGATTAGTTTTCATTACCTAACATTATGCATCCAATTAGGTCTTCTCTAGTAGCGAATATGGAATTGAATTTCACCAACCCTATTGGCACACCTCGCTCCCCTACATCTCCATATACTCCATAGCAATGGACTTCGCCTACCAGGCCGATGCAACGTCTCTTGATCTAAGGAAGAGCTATGACTCTTTAGTTAATGAACCTTGACATAGTAAGGATAATATCATCGACATGGGGGAGTGAAGAAGCATCTGAGCCATAGTTATTTGGGCATGGTCAATGTGAGCGTTGTCCACCTACTCATCTTAAGGATTCACAACTTCTTACACCTATTCCTACTTCATCTTCCCTATTAGTTGTCTCAAGCATGCGGTATCCTATTGCCAATTTTGTAACTTGTTATAATTTTAATTTGCCCATAGAAATTTTCTTATTGCTGTATCTGTGGGGGTTAAGCTCTGAAATTTTCAAGAGGCTGTAAAAGAACTCTATTGTTAGGATGCCATGAGGAAGAAGATTAATGCACTTGAGCAAAATCACACCTAGGATATAAGTGATCTTCCCCTAGGGAAGAAACCTATTGGCTGCAAATGGGTTTATAAAATTAAATACAACTCTAATGATCTATTGAATGTTATAAGGCTCGACTGGTTATACTTGGAAATCATTAAGTGGAAGGTATTGATTACAATAAGACCTTTCTTCTAGTTGCTAAGCTAGTTAGCGTTCGTACTTTTCTTACAATCGCTATTACTAAACATTGGGAAATTTGCCAAATAAACGTTAACAACACTTTGTTTCATGGAGACCTTCATGAGGAGGTATATATGAAACTTCCACCTAGTTTTTCTTCTTCTTAGCTTGGAAAGGTCCGTCAGCTTCACAAATCTTTGTATGGGTTGCCTCAATCACCACGCAATTGGTTATCAAAACTTGCTTCCACTTTGTGACATTATGACTTTGTTCAATCCCATGCTAATTACACCCTATTCACCTACTGGAAGAGTGATGTTTCCTTATCTATTTTGGTGTATGTTGATGACTTGCTCTTAGCTAGTAATAATTCCGTTTCTTGCTCCAATTTTAAAAGATATTTGGATTCTTGCTTTCAAATTAAATATCTTGGTCCTTTTAAATATTTCTTGAGCATTGAGTTTGCTTGCTCTCCTGAAGGCTTGTTCATGTGTCAATGTAAATATGCACTAGATATTATGAAAGAGACAGGATTACTTACAACTAAACTAGTCAACACTCATATGCCACAAAACCAAGGCTTATCTCTACTTTTGGAACTCTATTTTTTAATCTGGTTTGCTATCGATGCATAGTTAGACGTTTGATTTATTTGACTATTACACGTCCCGATATTACATAATTTGTTCACATTCTATTACAATTCGAGCAAGCTCCTCGCCAAGTGTAGGGGCCACTTGTGTTTTTCATTATCTAAAAAATCATCCCGAACAAGGTATTTTTCTCCGCGCTGACAGTGATCTCTGATTATATGGTTATTTTGATTCTGACTAGGCTGTATGCCCACTTACACGATGATCTATAAGTGGATATTTTATTATGCTGGGGTCCTCTCCTATTTCGTAGAAGACTAAGAAACAGACTACTGTGTCTCATTCTTTGGCAGAAGTTGAATATCATTCCATGGCTTTTATGTGCATAGAGCTTAAATGGCTAAAGGCCCTTTTGGCCAGTTTTAGTGAGTTCCATTGTCAATTGATGCATTTGTTGTGCGATAATTAAGTTGCTCTTCATATCGCAGCTAACCCTATCTTCCATGCACGCACCAAACATATTGACATTGATTGTCACTATGTTAGAGAACAACTTCAAGCAGGCCATATTGTTACCGCTTATCTTCGAACCCAGTTCTAACTTGCCAACATTTTCACTAAAGTAATGGGCAAAGCGCAATTTTAGTTTTTCCTGCGCAAGTTGGGCATTTGTGATCTTCATGCACTAACTTAAAGGGGAGTATTGGGAATATTACCTGTAACTTAGCTATAAATAGAATATTTTCTGTCAGGCATAATTATGTGATTTAGTTTCCATAATTAGGTGATTCAGTTGCCTCTATAGTTGCCTATTAATCTAGGCTATCATAGTGGACAAAGCAAGTCTTTTTATTCATTCAAACTTACTAGATACCCAATTCAATTCCCATCACACCTATAAATACTGACGATGGTTTGAAATTTGGATTATTGATAGCCTAATAAAATACCACTAACAGCTAAGAGAATGAATTTAAACAAAGAGGTTGGATGAACTCAACTTCAAAACTTGTTTCCACTAATGACTTGAGAAAAATAACTAAAAGAATGAAACGATATGTAGAAGATTTGTTTTTTAGGCGTAGATATGTAGAAGATCAAGCAAAATAATTCAATAACATTGAAACGAAAAGCTTTTATTTCTCAAACAAATATACTAAGGTTAGATGAACTTACCTCCAAAAACGTTCAACAGTCCCAATTATAGCTTGGAGAGGACTACCATTGAATGGAGATTGCAGTTAAGTAATCGTAGAGCAATGATCGTGTAATTCTAATGACGATGATATGTGCAAGTGCACACGGTCACAAGTAATAATTCGGAAGTATCCAAGTATCATATCCACAGGGAATTAATTAATTCACTAACTATTAAACTATTATGTTGCAACTCTATTTAGGTAACTGAAAGTAGTTATTTAGGAAATTAATTATGTTAAAAGTAAACTAGCTATAGAATGTGAAATCGCTAATAAAGATGTGAAATTAACCAAATAAAAAAGCTTAGGATTCTAATGGTTCCACCTAATCAATTATGTAATGCAAATCATAGCAGTCAAAATTAATCTCTAACAGGCCTAGTGCATTATAAGTTTAGCACTAATGGACTTTAACGATTGTCAACCAAACGTTCTAATGTATGTGATACTTCTTGTCGCAACCTATTACCTATATCCCAATATAATAAATACTATATGTCTATGCGAATTACTAAATTTAAACTCATTAAAAAAAAGACATCCACTCACGATTGCATATACATTCAGGTATATTTCTATCCTCAACATGCATGTTATTTCATCCAATTGAACCTAGGATTAAATTATCTACATTCAGAATCACCTAATCCTTTCAAATAAATTAACTATTGGTCAGACAATTAAAAGCATTAAAAACAGAATGAAATAGACAACCAAGCTAGCAAGTAAATCAATTCAAACCACGATAAATCACATACACATAATCAATTAGGCTTCCGGATAGAATCCTAGTAAATAAAAATAATTCATAATATTAATAGTAAATCTAAACATGTTCAACAAACTCAGAGAATTCATTCATTCAAGTTTAGAATCCAAACTTAAATAAAACAGCAAACTAAACCCTAAAATTACTCCCTTGTGATGAACAAATGTGTAGCCTTCAATCTCCAATGTGAGAGCCTCCTATTATGTTGGTTGGAACTCTCCTCCCTATTTTGTCTTTTCTTTTTTCATTTTTTTGACGTTATAAAACCCTGAGAAACCTTCTTAATAGAGGTCTTTTCATGTGCAACAACATCCCACTTCAATCCTCATCGTGCCCCACCATTTAAGAATTCCTAAACAATTAGGAAACCAAGTAAGTTTAGGAAACTGATTCGCACCAGAGCTTCGACGTGCTTTATAGGTATAATCTCCACCTCTTTTTGAACTGGTCTCTTTTTAAAAATCATAGTTCTAGATGTCCTCTTTCTATGGGCTCTTGAATCACTTCAATTGGACATGTACAACTCAAGATATGACCCAATCATCATGACTTGGTTAGCAGATATCAGAGTTAGCGGTCAGTTGCAAATTCTTTGTTGATTTCAACTTATCAAACGATAGAATTGGGCTTTGAGTTCTTCAAATGACTTGTAGTCCATCCTCCTAGCTTTGTTTTAGATTTTGAATCTCCCCAATCAAAGCTGAAACAAAGAAGATATCTTTAAAAAATTGAACTATGAGTATTTCTAAGCAAAAATCACCTTTTGCCTATAAAAGTGAACATAAATCAATTTTATGAAGTTTACTAAGGTAAAATCCATCAAAGAGTAATTAGAGCGTAAACAATTAAGGATAAAATATAGTATAAGTGCCTGTTTGGTTCAGTTTTTGGAGACTCCAAAAGCACTTTTTTCTACCGCAAAAACTATTTTCGGGAAAAAAATGGGTGTTTGGCTGCAAACTTCAAAAGCACTTTTGAAGTAGAAATAGCTTTTGAAAAAGTTTAAATACAGCTTTTTGAAAAGTTAAAAATTGGAGCTTTTCAAAAAAGCCTAAATTTTAGCTTTTTCGGGAAGCTATTTTTTAATTAACTTCCGCCACTTACGTTCATATCCTTGCTAAACAAAAACCTCAAAAATCTGTCTTTTTGCTTCAGCCGACTTCTCCTTTGTTTCATCTTCGGTGCAATCCCTCTCACCCTCTTAGATTCCTTCCAATTTCTCATTTTGCCTGTTCAAATCCGTCTGTTCCTTTTTCTTCTTAACTCAAATATTCTCTTCTCTCTGTCAGTTACCTTCTGGTTAAAGAAGGGCCATGTTCGGAGAGAAAGATCAGCACCTCTCGAACTTTGAGGTTGAGAGTCCTCAAAACAAGGATAACCCAGAAGAGAATTTGGGTTTTTCTCAAAAGGGTATCGATTTTCTGAGAGAGTCAAAGATGAATCTTGATGGGTTTTCTTCAAAACCCCAAGATCTCACCCTCAGCTACCTCTGTGACAATCCAAAGTTCGGTACTTTTAGTCAGAAGGGCAAAGAAATTATCGTTTCTGATAGTTCTAATCAAGGTGACAAATGGGTAGAGAGAGATTTCTTGATTCCGAATGAAACAAAGTCTAACTCTTCATCCAAAAGAGGAGACCGTGATGATGAAGAGATCGCGAAGGAGAATTCCTCCATGGAGAAGAAGCCTAAGCTGGAGGGTACTTTAAATCAGGGTTTATATTCAGTGCAATATAATGAAGTTAACTATTGGAATATATATATATATAACTACTAAAATATAATATTAAAAAATATTTAATAAAAATTATTTATTTATCTCTTTTAGAATTCTTTAAAACACTATAAAATAAATTTAAAATGATACATACATACATAATCATTCATTTTAAAAATTTAAAAATATATCTAAACATTAATATAGTTAAAATTAATAAAAGTGCTTTTTATTTTTATATTGCCAAACAGTTTACTGTACGAAGCTCTTTTTAAAAATCTATTTTTTTAATTGACAGCCAAACAGTCAACTGGCTTTTAAAAAAAGCTCTTATCAGAAAAGCTTTACTGACAAAACCTCTACTGATAAAAGTTCAATCAAACGGGCCCTAAAATTAGCTTATCATGTAGCAGGAGAGGACTACTGCAGAAGGGGAAGCAAGAGAGAACCGCCATCATACTGAGATTGCAATACAATAATCATATTATAGTAGAATATCATCCATAATTTGAGACATTAGGTTTTGTTTTGTATGTAAAATTTAATTAGATATTAAATAATGAGTTAAAGAAAGGATACATTGTCAGCTATGTGGCATATAAAAAACTTGACATGGTTAGCTACATTAATAATGTTAACGAAAAATTTAATAACAAACTATTAAATTGAAAGTTCGAGTATATTAGTTCCGCTTTTCAAAATTTAGATTAATATTTCAAAATTAAGTAAAGTACAAATTTTTTTATAATCAAACATATTTTAAAATTAAATAATGTTTGTAGTAATATCATTTATTATTTTGGCAAACTGCATAACTTTTAAGTTATAATAATAGTAATATACAATTGAAACCAAATAACATAATTCCATATATTTTAGGGAATCCTAGACCTTATCAACATTTTAGCAAACATAATTCTGTTCGAGATTAGGGTTTTGGGGGATTAGGGACTTGATTTGTGATTTTTAATTTTTTGGATTAATTAGTTTAATTAAATTTAATTAGTTAGATAAATTATAGTTAAATTAAATTAGACAAGTGAATTCCATATATTTTAAAATTTTTAATAATTAATTTTAAACAAGTTGAAATCTACAAATGTTATAAAATTTTGACATATCATGATGAGACAAAAGATTGAACATTTCATAAGGTTTAATTTACATATTCCAAAACATTAAGAATTAATTTATCAACAAAAGTAAACATTAGGGTTATTTTTTTCTCTTTTTGCCTAAATCGTAAAATAAAGGATCAGATGTATTAAGCAGAGATGTTTAACAGACAAATTCTTAATGAAAAATGCTCTCCGCTATCAGCAACTAGGGAAATCAAATCAGTATGAGAAGGAAATATCCTACGACCTGCAATTGAATATCCGTAAGAATTGAACGCATATTGTAGATATCTGTCAATCAATAAGCATACGAGAACATGAAAATATATAAATGGTAAAAGGAGTCTAATCGGCACCAGTAAAGAGGCAACAGATGTTGGTGAAAGAAACTTAATTCTATTGATGTGCTTAACAAGATTAAATACATAATACAACAGGAGTAATCCCACTTTACAAGGAAACAAAATCAAATTCAAATTCAAATACAAAGACTCCTATCTGATCTCTAACTGATTGTAACAAATCTAATATATTCACAGGACTGATTGACATAGTCAAAGGTGAGCACACTTGATGCTCTTACACGCCCCCCTCAAGCTTGTTGTTTGAAGCAACACCAAGCTTGGGTAAGTGATCTCGAAACAACGCCTTGGCTAGAGGTTTGGTCAAGGTATCAGCCAACTGATCTTTGGCATGAACATGACGTACATGAAGCTGCTGTGATAAGACCAAGTTTCGAACATAATGAAAGTCCACCGCAATATGCTTCATGCGAGTGTTGATAACATGATTTTTACTCAAGTAAAGAACCCCTACGTTGTCACACATTATCGTTGGAGGAGCAGGGAGCGATACATGTAACTCTTGAAGCAAGTTCCGAACCCAGGTGACTTCCGAGGCCGAGTTTGCCACTGCTTTAAACTCAGCTTCAGTCGATGATCGTGCAACAGTTTGTTGCTTCTTCGAGGACCAGCTTATAGGATTACCACCAAGGGAAAGAATGTGGCCAGAAGTGGAGTTTCGGCCATCAATATCGCCTGCCCAATCCGCATCCGAATACATCAAAAGAGCATTAGAACTCGAGCATCGAAGAAGCAAACCAAGCTCCGAAGTCCCTCGGAGATATCGCAAGATGCGTTTGAGAGCCTGCCAATGAATTTCGGATGGACGATGCATAAATTGAGAGAGTTTGTTCACGGCATAGCTGATATCGGGACGTGTAAAAGACAAATATTGCAGCTTGCCGAGAACCATGCGAAAGCGAGAGGCATCAAATGACGGTGCATCATCATTGGCAGTCAACACCCCGGTAGTACTCATTGGTGTCGAGGCGGCTTTGCACTCCTGCATATTTTCGGTAGACAACAATTCCTCAATATAGGTGGACTGATTTAAAAACAGTCCATGATGTGAGTGACACACCTCAATGCCCAAGAAAAATTGCAAAGAACCAAGGTCTTTAATGGAGAAACGTTCGGCGAGAGATTGAATAACTTTGTTCACAACAGCAACATTACTCCCCGTAACAATTATATCATCCACATAAATCAGAATAAAGACTGTAAGCCCACCAGAGTGAAAGATAAATAACGAGGGGTCCGATTTAGATTTCACAAAACCAGTATGAAGAAGATGAGTGGTGAGGGCCGTGTACCAAGCCAATGGTGCCTGCTTCAACCCATAGATTGCCTTGCGTAGGCGACAGACATGATTTGGAGTCGTTGGAGATTCATATCCAGGCGGTTGAGACATATAGACCTCCTCAGTAAGATCACCTTGCAGAAATGCATTGTTTACATCGAGTTGTCGCAAGGGCCAGTCACGAGATATGACAATAGATAGAACAACTCTGACGGTGGTTGGTTTCACTACGGGACTAAATGTGGAATGATAATCAATTCCCGGCCTTTGAGTGAATCCCTTGGCAACTAATCGCGCCTTGTATCGCTCAATAGTTCCATCCGACTTGCGTTTGATCCTGAAAAGCCATTTACAAGCCACAATATTTTTGGATGGATCATGTGGAACCAAATCCCATGTCCGATTACTCGTTAGTGCATCAAATTCAACTTTCATAGCATCTCGCCACTCTTTGTGTTTTTGAGCTTGTTTGAAAGTGGTGGGAATGGTGGTGGGTGGAACATAGGCTAGGCAATTGAGCTTGGCATGAGGTTTAAAGATATTGTTTTGGGATCGTGTTACCGGTCGGTGGGCAGCAGATGTTTCGGAGTGGGGGTGATGTGTCGAAGGTTGAGGCTCCGGCAGTGGGGAGGATGATCGTGGGGAAACAGGGAGTTGAGGGCTGGATGTCTCGGCTGTCTCAATTGGAGGCACGGAAGTTGGTATTGACTGTGATTGGGTGATTGCACGTGTGTCAGGTGGGGTGTGAGATGTATGCAATGTAGAAGACAGGTGCATACCTGGGGGAGCCAAGGGAGCCGATGAGGCATGGGGAGCGCCGAGAGCCTGCGAGTGGGAGCTGGAACTGACACTTGGGAGTACGGGTATTGGCTCAGGGAGAGTCGGCAGCTGGGTTGGGTAGTCTAGTCGGTCATTTCTGATAGTTTCGGGGTGCAAATCCCATTGTAGCGTGGCAGATTGATTGGAGAGGTGATGAAACCGATCTCGATAGGGAAACTCTTGCTCAACAAAAAATACATCTCGAGATAGATATATTTTGGACTTAAGAGGATCAAGACACAGGTGACAGTGATGCGTTAAAGACACTCCTAGGTAAACACAGGGGGTGGATCGAGGTTCAAGCTTATGGTTTGTATAGGGTCGTATCCAAGGGTAACAGAGACAACCAAAACTCCGTAATGAATCATAATTAGGAGCTTTGCCAAAGAGTTTTTCATATGGAGACTGATAATTTAAGGTGGGAGAGGGTAAGCGATTTATAAGATACACAGCATGATGACACGCAAAGGTCCAAAGTGTAGGGGGGAGACATGCCTCGGTTAGCAAGGTTTTGGCTGTTTCAACAATATGACGGTGACGACGCTCAGCAAGAGCAACACGTTGAGGAGTATAGGGAGGACTCACTAGATGTTCTATTCCATTTGTGTGCAAAAAAGGGTCAAGACTCTTGTACTCGGTACCACCATCGGTGTAAAATGTTAAAATTTTGGAATTAAAATGACGCTCAAGAACAGGCTGTAATTTTTGAAAATTTTGATTTACTTCACTCTTTTTTGTCAGAGTATAGATCCATGTATATCTGGTGTACTGATCAACAAAGATGCAATAGTATAATTTTTTATCTAAAGAAAGAACCGGTGATGGACCCCATAGATCGCTAAACACAGTTTGCAAAGGCTTAGAACTCGATAAAGTAAACTCTTGAAAAGGCAAACGATGTGTTTTATTGCAAAGACAGGAATTACATGCAGTGTTTTTGTCTTGTTTGGGAATCGACAAAGAAACATTTTTGCAAATCAAATTGAAAATCCTAGAGTGCGGATGACCAAGTCTATGGTGCCATGGATCAGGGATAGTTGTTTTGGAGGCAGTATAGGCAGTGGGGATGGATCGTGGCCATTCATACAGGCCCTTGTTACTCCTGCCATGCACCAGCGGCTCCCTCGTTCGAAGATCCTTCACATAAAAGGAAGAGGGAAAAAATTCAATTGATGTGTTATTATCTCGAAAAAATTGATTGACAGATATGAGATTTCTTTTCATGTTGGGAGCACAAAGAGTGTTTGAAAGCAAAAAAGATGTATTTGACACATTTAATTGAGTATAACCAGAATGAGTGATGGGAATTTGCATACCATTACCCATCGTGATACCTTCACAGCCAATATACTCAGGCATGTTGCTCGGTTCGGAAGTGATATGGTGCGAAGCTCCAGAGTCTACCAGCCATGGAGTGGACGAGCTGGTGCTTGTAGCAGCATAGTGAGCCTTGGCTTTATTATGGTTATGAGAGCGGGAGCGACAGACATGTGCCTCATGGCCCAGCTTGTTGCATAGTTGGCACCGGACAGAATCATAGGAGCCAGCTTGTTCGCGGCCTGAGTTGGATCGATCATTGCGCCAGGTAGGGGCCTGATTGTCATTGCGAGACGATCCCCTGCCATTCTGATTGAAGCGTCGGTGATTGCGCTGATTGTAATTGGTATGTGACTTGGTGCTTTGAGCCAATGCCGCGGTTATAGGAGCAGCAGGTTTCTTGGATTCTTCATGTAGCAGAAAAATTTCATGATCCATGAGCTTGTCATATAGATCTTCATAAGCAATTGTGGTATCTCGGGCTCGAATAGTAGCCGAGATTTCACGATACTCGGTCCCAAGACCATGGAGGATTTGAACTACCAGTTCATCACTGGCGATTGGTGCACTAGCAAAAGCTAACTCGTCAGCTAGAGAACGGACCTTGTTGAGATAATCGGTCATAGTTAGAGTGTCTTTGGTAAGACGGGCTAATTGATCTCGTAGGCTAAATAACCGGGATTGGGACTTGTTTGCGAAGGTGGTATGGAGGGAGTGCCACGCACGGTGAGCACTGGTAGCATTGGCAATGGTGGGAGCGATGGTGGGTTCGACGGATGCCATTAAAGCATTCTGGATCAATTGATCTTGGCGAAACCAGAGGGTGTAGGCCGGATTGGGTGTGTTTGTGGTGCCGATGGTTCGATCAGGTGAGGGGTTGGTGCAGTCAAGGTGCCCGAAAAGGTCATGTCCATGCATTAGCATGGAAACTTGAGCCTTCCAGGTTGCAAAATTGGCACTTCCAGTAAGTTTGATCGGTAGTTGCGATGCCGGATTGAATTGGACAATCGGCGAGGTTGAGTTGGTGTTATCGGCATTGTTGACACCGTGAGATGAGTTTGAGATAGTCATGGCAGACAAACTGGTTTGCAAGGGAGATGAAACAGGGTTGGAAAAAAATTCTACTCGGTTAGAGGTGTCAGGCTCTGATTACCATAAAGAGGCAACAGATGTTGGTAGAAGAAAAAACTTAATTATATTGATGTGCTTAACAAGATTAAATACA
The DNA here is from genome assembly GCA_027123425.1 of Erythroxylum panamense. NCBI lineage: Eukaryota > Viridiplantae > Streptophyta > Magnoliopsida > Malpighiales > Erythroxylaceae > Erythroxylum > Erythroxylum panamense. The sequence goes on along the minus strand of JAOTIZ010000003.1, from coordinate 32,070,321 downwards.
TAATACAACAGGAGTAATCCCACTTTACAAGGAAACAGAATCAAATTCAAATTCAAATACAAAGACTTCTATCTGATCTCTAACTGATTATAACAAATCTAGTATATTCACAAGACTGATTGACATAGTCAAAGGTGAGCACACGTGATGCTCTTATAGATTAGTCACTGGATCCACCAGTGGATATCCTGGTCTCAAACAAAAAAAAGGTGAAATCGCGCACGTCAGGCGTCTCTATATCCTGGCCGACAAAGTAGATTCCTTTTCTTGAATTGGTATTGTTAACGTAATATTTGAAACTTTTGAATTGGATTTAATTACATCAATGAGATTGAATCGAATTCATTTTACACTGTTTGGAATAAACTTAGTAATATTAAAAATGAATTTAATTACACTGTTTGGAATGAGAATGAATGTAGTAAAGAATTGAAATAAATATTATAACTATAATTATGATGGTCGGTTAAAAGGAAGGAATGATTACTGCTATCATAATAGTAGTTGATTTGTAAAAAATATTGAGAAATAAAAATTTATTATATTGTAATTAATTAAAATTAAAATATGATTAATTAATTAATTAAAATTAATTACAAAATTTTAATTAATCAATATAATGTAATTGATTAATTAATTACAATATTTTAATTAATGAATGAATTATATTTTAATTAATTATATTACAGTTAATTAATTATTAATAATATTTTAATTAATAATATTTAGAATCTAATCAATTCAAACACAAGAGAGTAAGAAATGAAGTAGTTCAAAGAAAGAGCAAAAGAGCAAGATGCTATCTTTGAACGATACAGAATGATTCTTGATAAGAAATATAGGACAAATAATTATACTCAATAAAAACCCATAATAAATATATAAATTTTGATGAATATTTGGCTATAAACTCATAACAAATAACAATTTTTATTTAAAGGTATCTTCCTCAAATTTTAATGTAATTAAATTCTTATGCTTAGAAGAGTGAATTCAAATTATAAAAGAAGTAGGTTTTAATTATATGCATAAATTGAATTCGTATATTTTTTCTATTTTCAACCACCTGAATTGAATTCCATACAAAAACCTTTCCAAACACCCCCTCAAGCCCAGTTAGAATCCGAGTGTTTTTTTTTTGCCCGAGTAGGGAAGCGGAAGCTTGGACTTGGAACATGAAAACCCTCTTAATTTGTAACTCTGGCTCACCATGTTTGGGATGCTCACGTGTTTGCTGAAATGCCTGAGAGACGCAAAGTGGACTGAGCCATGCTAAAATAGCAGTCTTTATCTTCGTCTTCGCCGAGAAGAAAAGAAAGAAAGGCAAAATTTTCATTCTTTCAATCTGGGAAAATTGGAAACTGCCTGTACTCCATTGCCTTTGTTTACGCGCACAAAGGGTGTGTGAAAGAAGCTGCGACAATGGAGAAGATTGCTGCTGCTTGCGCCCTGGATTGGAGCATTGAGCTTGAAAAGTCTCGTCGCTCAAAGAAACCGGGTCAGTTCGCTTTTCAGAAATTTTCTCTTGAATGTTATGAATTCTTTGATACTTTGGCAATTATTGAATCCCGTTCGATACTATCGCCTGAAACGTGAAAAAGTTCGTGACTTTTTCAATCTGTAGGTCGGTCTTTGGAGGGAATACTGCAAATGGGTCCAAGAATTCAGCGGTGGAGTAGAGAACCAGCGCCTACAATGGCTATTTATAACATGTTTGGAATGATTCCGGGTGAGGATAAGCTCTTTGCCAATGCTATCCTCCTAAGGCTTGCCGACGCTTTTATGTCGGGTGACAAGGATACTAGGATTGCTGTCGTGAATGTTTTCTTGTTCGAGCTGAGGAGTCGTGACAAGAAAAAGAGTCGGAAACAGTACAGGGGCATTCTTTCCAAGGCTAGAATGCACAACCATGCGGAGCTCCTGAGGCGAGTAAAGGTCGTTTTTGATACTGGAGATATTGAGTCAAGAGCATTTGCTTTGGTTCTCTTTGGTTGTTGGGCTGATTTTGCAAAGGACAGCGCTCACTTAAGATACTTGATCCTCTCCACTCTGGTATCCTCAAATGTATTGGAGGTAAGGTCAGTGTTTATCTATCTCAAAAGTTTTTAACTTTTTCTCTTGGAGTGATCTCTGTTGTGAAACACAAAACATGGTCTCTTCGGTGTGTTGGTATATTATTCTTCTCATGATTCTTAGGTTCAAATTACTGAGGAACTTAATGTGCATTATACTGTTTCTGCAGGTAAAGGCGTCTTTGTTTGCTGCAGGTTGTTTTAGTGAACTGGCCGATGACTTTGCAACTGTAGTCCTACAAATGCTCGTTAACTTGGTGACTTCATCTGATTTTTCACTGGGTACAAGACTGGCTGGGTTACGAGTTTTTTCAAAGATGACTTCCTCATTTGCTGTTGCAAATGAAGCTTATAAGGTCTTGTATCTATTGTGCCCGATATTCTTACATACGTTAATTTTTTTGGTAGAAAATGTCATGGAAGGTGTTGCTAGTGCCTCCTCTCCTTTGATTTTAACATAGGGGTCCTTTTGATCATTGATTCAAACAGTTGGAAGTGTAATTTTGTGATTACTTTTTTTTCTCACTTTTCTTTGTGCTGAACCAGTACTATGTTTATAATAATTGTGATTTTATAACATTAAGATAAGCTGTATGTTGCTGCAGACAGGTCTAAAACTGGTCTCAGACTTCTCAGACAAGGAGTTGTTAGTTGCAATTCTAGTTTCTCTCTCAAAACTTGCTTCCAAGTCAACCTTTCTTTTATCTCAACAGGTATGTGTTCCGATGCTAGGTGATAGTTTGGTATGTCTGTATGAATTGGATTTATAGTACGTCTAGCTACTGGTTTCAGGTTGATGTGCTTTTAGAGTTCCTTGGTCCGGACAAATCCTTGCAACTACAAACAACAGTTTTAAGGTGCTTACACTTTTTAGTTGGCAGAGTAATTTGTCATGCTTCAGTTACTGTGCATGCGATGAAGACTTTATGTAGAGTTGCATTTGAGACTGAACTTCCATCTAGCGTGCAATGCCACGCTTTACAGATTTTATGTAAGGTTGGGTTCAAAATTCACCCTTTGCTACAGTGAATTAGTTCTTAAAATTGAACTTTATTAGCTTATTTTTTTCACTTGCAGATTCTCTTAGGTACAAGCCAGATATTCTGGTTGACAGCATGCATCACTTAACTCATTCATTGACCAATGTTCAGAATTCAATTCAGTCACCCATAAAGGCCAAGAGGCTCATAACCATTTGTACCCTAGTGGATGTATCTACAAAGGTTTCTGGAAGAACTGAAATGAGATCTAATTTGGATTGGTCTTCTCTTAAAAGGCAAATCATCTCAGTAGCTGTAGATCAAATAATTGCACTTGAAAAGTCATTGGTGGCGTCTTTTCCAGCCAACACTAGATTATTTAAGGAAATCCAATGCTTGCTTAATGTTCTTCTTTTTCTAGTTGCAGAAAATCCAAATCTAGGTGACTTCGTGCTTGATAAAATTAGATTCTTTATTGAACATCTTGTAGATAAGAATGGCAGTATCATAGCTGCTAGGCAGGCAAGCTTGAAGCTGGTGGCTATTGTTCAAAATTTTTCTCTAACTTGCATTGAGAGCCTCCATGAAGTTGATGCTATTTCTGACCATATACTTGACCAAGTAAAACTTTTGGTTGAATCTGTACACAATTGCAGCTTATTTGATTGCTATACACAGATAATCTATTCAATATTATTGCAGTCTCATATGTTTTTGGGTTTCATGATCAACCCGAACAGAAAAACTTTCAATCCTGGGATTATCTTGGGTAATTTACCTCTTAATCACTTGGTTAAGCATGTGGAAGGAAGCTTGGAGTGCGCGAAAAAGATGCTGTCACAGAGGGAATATTGGCCTGCTTTCAAATCTGGGATACATGCAGCATGCCAGGGAGCATGGATAATAGCTGCTTTTGTGTTTGAGCAACTAATAACTAAGGTGAAGTCTGCTTCCTGCTCCTACTGGTTAAAGTTGTTAACAAAATTCGCTCAAGCTGAGAGGAAAATTCAGCTGTTTGTCTTCCAAAAACAAGCATGTGGTGTAGTAGATTTGTTGGAGGCAAAAGAGTTTTTCAACACGTGTTTTTGGGACAAGATCGGTGATACTGACGTCAGTTCTGTTGGAAATGTTGTTAGTTTGACCGAGATGCTCCATGAGGCTTACAAAACACTAGCATCTTCAGGTGAATTTTGGGAATATAACATCATATTAGAGCAATCGTTCTGCTTCCAAAGATGGTTTTTGGCTCTAAGAGCCAAGTTATTAAGAGTTGTGGCTGACCTTTCCAAGCTTCTGGACTCTTCTCAACTTAACCAGGAGAATGCTAGCGACTATGAACAGGTGGAGACAAGTGTTACAGCCAACTATAATCTGCAACAAGTTACTCAGATATCTCTTCAGTTGATGAGTATAACACAGGAACTTGATTTAATTGCTGTCTCTTTCATTGATATGGACAGAAGAAGCTCAAAAATCATATCAGAACTGGCATTTGGTTGTTCAATATTGGCTTTCACAACCGGCATTGCTATTCTCACCAAAAACCTGTCTGGCAATGACAATTTGGCAACTCTGGGTCTTGAAACGTCCAATAATTACCTGAAGGAAATGTTTATACAAAGTTTGATTGCACGGTTGTGGCTTATAGACCAAGAAGCCTGTTCAAACCTAAGCCTGCTCCTAGAGCTCAGTGGACTGCCAAAAAGCTGTGCCTCTTTGCAGCCCAGAAGTTACATATGGAATACTGGTGCAGTGAGAGATATTCTTCAAATTTTTAACTATGCCATTTCTGGCATTGTTCACTTGCAAAATGAAGGGAAATTACTGCAATATTGGGAGAATTTGCCCCAAGTTTCCAAGGATCATTTGCAGCTTCTCTTGAATGTTATCACAAAATGGATGAGGATCCCTTTCAGGTTCCCAAGGTTTTTCTTCAAAGTGAGGTATGCTTCTCAGCTTTCCAACAATGAAGATCACGTCTAGATGGTATTGCATTGTATAGTAATTTGATATTTTTATCTTCAATAATGCTTTTGGGTCAATTTATAACCGAAATAGTAATCCATCTAGAATATCAGGTATCCTGACATTTGGTAGCTATATTGTCAAGATTGACTGATTGAGATCCCCACATCTCAATTGCCTAGGCTTGCCAAGGATATGGGATTTAGTTGATTATAGCTTATCTGCTGATGGGGTTCTCATGCCTATTTTCTTACTCATTAACAGTTTCAGATTTGTTGATCACTAGCTTCTTCTATTTTCAATCTTTTTTCTTGTCTAAAACTTGTTTCATCCCCTTCAAAGTCCACTTGGTGCTGAAATGAAATAAACTTTTACTGACTATACAATATTTATTTCCTTTGTTTTACATACTGACACTTGATATTGACATGAAAATTCAGGCCATGCACTGGTTCAGAGCTCTTTGCGTTCAGTGAAGAAAGTAGAATCCCAAATCAGCTGTCTGTCTCTCCAGGCTTCCACCTATCACTAAATCTTTGTCTTCAATTAAGGAATCTAACGCCAGATTGCCTCAGTCGAGTGTCCAAGTTGTATTGTTTACTTTATTCTGACATGTCCCTTAAAGAGTCTGGAACAACTCGAGAAACTACGGGGCCAATGCAGCCAGATTATCGAACTTGGGGAACTGAAAACAGGATTCAAATGAATGACAAACTGTTCAACTATGTAGTCAAGAACTGCAAACCTGATCGGGACACAGATGCAGATACTAAGAACCGGGTTGAGGTATTCGTATGCTTTGAGCTATATGACAAGGGGCAAGGATTTGCTAGTTGCCTGCTAGATGTTTCTCATTTCCCAGTAGGTTCTTACAGAATAAAATGGCACAGTTGTTGTATTGACAGTCAAGGTTCCTACTGGAGTCTCCTTCCGTTAAATTCTCAACCTATATTTACAGTACAGTAAAAGCTCCTGGTCCAAGATAAACTCTGCAAGTTTGACAGCAAATACCATAGAACTGCTCCCTTGTACGAATTGAAAATTCTAGTGAGAGCAAGCTTTTATAACCATCTTTGAATTATAAGAAGGGCTTGGTACCAAGATTTGTGGGAGAAAGTTGCTTGTTTTGTTGATACATGAAAGCTGAAGAGGAAGTCCAGGAAAAGATCCAATCCAACTAAGCCCTCAATGGATTTGAGACATGGCAAGAAGAACCTGTTTAATGTGGATGGTCATGCCTTTGGCACTTTTGAGACTTTATGCCTTTTGTGCTTTTTTTAGTTACCTAAAAGTAATAGTCACGACATTCCCATTTGTAGTTTTCGTCCTCAATAAATAAATCACCATCTTTTGTATTCTTCTTCACATTTCATTAATCAAAATTTGTGTTGTTTCTGCATCTTCTTTCTGCTTAAAGCCTAAAAGTTTAAGGATTAGTAGTTAAGGAATAGCTTCACACATGTTTCAAAGCAAAGCATGAAAATGAATCAAAGCATTGGAAATGTGCCTTTTACGTCCTGAATGGATAAAAACTGTCAGAAGTGGGATTTGAACCCACGCCCTCGTTAGAGGACCAGAACTTGAGTCTGGCGCCTTAGACCACTCGGCCATCCTGACTTAGCTGGCGTGAGAAGAAAATCATTAAGCTGATATTACAACAACATAGGCCACCTGGCCTTTATTTTTTAGGAAGATTATAATATATATATACTTTTTTTATAAAAAGGTCTTTTGTAATTTGAATATTTAATCTTATGATTTTATCAATTATTATAATATATTTATAATAAATATATTAAAATTTAAGACTAACAGTTTTTAAAAATATTCAATTTAATAATTAATTTTTAAAATTTTATATAAATCAAATAAATTTTGTGTTTATTAACCTATACATTAATTAAATATCACGTGAATATATATTTATTAGTTACATTAATAAAATAACGTTTTAAATTAATTTATACAAATTTCCAAAAAATTATTAAATTAAACTTTAAAATTTTAATAATAAATTTAAAATTGAGAATTTACCATCCTTAAATTTTATTAATGTGGCCTTAAATTTTATTAATGTTAGTGCCTGTTTGGTTCAACTTTTAGAGGGTGAATAAGTACTTTTTTCCATTACAAAGTTTTTTTTTTAAAATAACTGTTTGATTGTAAAATGAAAAAACACTTTTTTAGTAGATATAATTTTTTTTGGTAGTTAAAATACAGCTTTTTAAGAAACTCAAATTTGGAGCTTATCAAAAAATCACTTTTTGGGTAGATTTTTTATATCAATTAATTGGCTTATTTTTTAGTCCCTTTTATTTTTATATTTTACACATTATTTTCACAATATTCACAAACTCATATTTACGTTTATTTTGAGATTTATATAATATTATTAGGCTTTTTATATATGTTTTAATACTTATTTTTATATTAATTTTATTTATGTTATAATCCATATAAAATATTTGGTTCGATAGATTTTTATTTATATTTTATATGATTTAAAATTATAAAATAATTAATATATTATATTTCGTATATTGTTTAATATAATTTAAATATTATTTATATGCATAAATAATTTTTATTATAAAATATAATATAATTAAAATTAATAAAAATATTTTTTATTTTTATTTTGTCAGATAGTTTATTATATAATTTTTTAAAAAAATTATTTTTAAATTAATAGCTAAAGACTTTTCACAAAATTCTTCTTAAAAAAAACAAGTTCTATTGATATAAGACACGACCCTCCACACACAGCACTGAGCCACTGACCGGACATGGGCTTTATAGCCAGGTGTGAAGTAGAAGCAAACAAAAGGCTTTTCATTTCTTTAAGGTGAAGCATAAAGCTCAAACCAAACCTTACACACCAATCTAATCAATCACTTCCTTTCTTTTCATCTCCCTTCTCCCAAATCACCAACTGATCTCAGCGTTTCGTTATATGAACAATATCGAATGGGATAAAAGGCATTGAATGCAAGACTTAAATTACAAGAGTAAGATAATTACACGTGTTGAGGTTGCAGGTTTGGGTATCTGCACCTAACTCTCACCGTAACCTTTGTGGATTTGGTTGAAGGTAGTAATGACAAAACATCTGCACCAGCCAATTATCGTACGACTTTGAGTTGATTGATTGTCTGGGGCGGTGCAGTTTGGTTAGGGAATATGGATTTAACTATTAACTATTGCTCCGTGAAGCATATATTTTGTCGTTTAATTTTTAACTTAAGTTTAAGATAAGTATTTTTAAAAAATTTAAAATTTAAAAAGTGTTTATGAGGGACCTTTAGAAAGTTTTTTTAATTATATATATATATATATATATGTGTGTGTGTGTTATGCGCCACAGGACATTTGTCACCTGTTTTTTGTTAAGCAACATCTAATTTTATAAGAGGTTGTTGTTGTAAAACAATTATAAGATCGATTCGATTTTACGTACCCGTATCCATATCGTTTGTCGTGAGATGTCGATTTCGTTAAACGCTTTTATTTCCTCTCGCCTTCTTTCGTTCTGATTTTCTCAATGGTTAAGAATGAAAAACATTTCATAAGTTGTTGCAACTTATATATCATTACCAAAGGACACGTCCTTTGAAATTAGAAGAGAGAGAAAAAGGGTATGTGACCCAATTTGGGACCCATTCAATAATACCCAATAACCATTATCTTGGGTGCGTTTCATAGGACTCAATACGATAAATTACATGGGACATAAAATAGTCT
>JAOTIZ010000003.1:32048140-32058765 GCA_027123425.1 Erythroxylum panamense | reverse complement strand
AGTAGTTTTAGTCGAAAACTTCAAAACCCCTTTTTATTTAATTTCATTCGTTCTTTGGCATTTTAATAAAATCAATTGTTCCATTCTCTGTGGATCGACCACATTTACCACTATGCGCAATTTATTTTCGTTTGGTGTTTGGGATTTATTTTTGGTATATTCGACACTCATCAATGGCTATCATAATTGGTACGTAGTTCTTAGTGCCTTGAAAATAAGAACAAACAATAATTACTCTTTTGGTCTCTTTTGTATGGAGAACCAAATGTCAAAATTTCCTATGGTATAACTACTACTAAAATGAAAAAATTGATATATCAAGACCAATTATTAAGTAGATGATGTATCTAACCATATGATATTGATATGTTAAGATGAATGATTAAACAGAAATTTTAGTGATCTTTATAATTATTATGGCTCATATAAACTAAATTATTTAAACATACTAACAAATAATTTAAATTATATATGAATAATGTAGTTAATATGAATTACCATATCTATATAACAATTTCAAGTGCTATATAGATTGAATCTAAATTCAAATGCTCAATTAAACCAACCAAAAAAAATTAAATACTAAAATCAATCTGTAAGCAAATTTCGATTTTTTTTCCTAAAATTTGATCTTCTAAATATAAAACTGAAGTAAATAGGGAAAAAGAATGCATTAAAATACTTTCTTACGTTGAATATAACACATTCTCCTATTTTTCACTCTTTTATCCATCATCAAGTCAACAAAAGATTTAAAAAAAAAAGCAATGCCCTTTATCACTAAATTTTATTAAGGGGGAAATAAAGAATTGAAATTATGAAATTCATACTAAAAAAGAACTGAAATTATTTTTTCAAAGAACAGACATTTCATCAAACTCTTTACATGCATAAAAAATTCATCCCAATATTACAACCAAATTCACGTTTTGTCCCTACTATCACTAACATTTATACCTCAAATTTGTTTTCTAAATACAGAATACACAAATAAACGAAAGTAATCAAATACCCAATTTAACTTGCATCCATCGAAGGACACTATGACAGTGGTCGAAGAAGACAAGCGCTGACGAGTAGAAGAGGAGTTCAGGATAGAGAAACTGGAGAGAAGATAATCGCACGAGAGGAGAGACGAAGTAGATGAAGAAGAAGACGGGGGAGGGGAGGAACTTTCAGGTGAGTTTAATGTAAAAGAAAATGACGTCATTTTTGTTTACTTTAAAACACTAAAGCTGAAGCAGACGTCGACGTTTACCTTGAAAATTTACTGATGGAATTTACCGACAAAAACTCAAAACTTTTTATTCCACCAATAATTCTCACCTTCTTTATCGACTGACATTTTATACCGTTGCTAAAGTCCGTCACAAATTTTGCTAGGATAATTTCCCTCTATATTTATTGAAGGATATTACTACTGCCGCTAAAAAAATTTTCCCGTCAATATTACCGATGGAAATTGATTTTTTGTTAGTAATTTGCAACGATTTCGATTTCATTGGTAATTTTTCTTCGCTAATTCTTGCTTTTCTTGTAGTGTTTAATGGTATGTTAGTTGGTCATTTGGTTAGGGTTGGTAAGCATATGGACAGTAATTGAGGACAAACAAAAACAAGCAGATGAGGAAAATTGAAATTCATATATTACTAAAAAGAAAATGAGAATAATAGTCTAATCGGGTCCTAAATCTTTAAATAGGCAGTTCAACTAGGATCAAAAATGCGTCAAAAAGACCTTATTTATGTTTAACTATTTGCCTCGACCTAATTAGGCTAGTTCTAAGTCTAAATATAAATATTTGAGCTCAGACTTAAGCGCAATTTAGCCCAGCGACATCCTCATAATCTCACATAGAAAACTGGAGATATATGTCAGAAAGGACTTAGACTTGGAATCACAGGGCTTTCAATAACGAGTTCGGATCGTCTGTCCAACTCTACTCTGTCTAACTCTGTCTAGGATAAAAACGAGGTCGTTTTTCAGTTAAAATTTGAGAGGTTCCTTTTAAAATAGACAGACGCTGTGGGACCTACCCACAGACGCCGACAGAGCCATTTACAGAGCCAAATGACTGGCTGCTTTAATTTATTGTTAAACAACGTATAACCTGCAAAAATGACACAACCTGCAAAAATAATAATGATAATATTAATAATAATAATTATAATAATAATAATAATTATTATTATTATTATCTTTATATGAAACGGCGCCGTTTTTTTAGTTAGACAGTTAGACAGGGTTAGCTTAGACAGACAATCCGAACTCTTCAATAACCACCTCATCACAATAACATAATAAGCCTGAATAGAAAGCAAAAAGGATTCTTGATCATAGTTTATAATTTTCAGACCAAAGCAAAAAAAAAGTGTAATTATTAATACTATTGTGGTTATATTTTTATTTTAATGATAATTACATAATATATAAACATTAGAAATTAATTAATTCTATAAAAATAATAATTATAATTATAATTAAAGTGGTATTAAAAACTTCTTTTATTACCAAATTCAGGAATCTTTGTACAACTAAAACAAATTACAGTAATAATGAATTTGGACTCAATATCTACCTAATCGCAACCACACAAAAAGCCGGAATAGAAGTCTGACCTCAGTTTATAATTTTCATACTAAAGCAAAAATATGTGTAATGATTAATATAAATGTAGTTATATTTTTATTTTAATGATAATTAAATAATAAATAAAATCAGAAATTAATTAATTTAATAATAATAATAATAATAATAATAATAATAATAATAATAATAATAATTGGTATTAAAATCTACTTTTATTACCAAATTCAAGAATTTTTGTTACAAAAAATGTACAACTAAAACTAATTACAGTAATAATGAATTTGGTCTCAGTCGTCTTCTAATTCGCAACGACACAGAGGGCAACTGTTGGCTTTCTTCAGCCACTCGAAGATGCATGATTCGTGGAAAGTATGAGAACACGGCATGCGTGTGAGGAATGCCCCACCAGATAACTCCTCCAAGCAAACGACACAAGTTCCACCCTCCGTTCCCGCGTCCGAGTCGAAACAAAACCTCTGCTTCTTAAGCCTCTCCAAAGCTGTACTGGAAGCACCTGTTCGGACACGTGGTTCTCCGGCAAACATCTCCTCCAATATCATTGTATCCTCCCTAGATGGTGGTGGGGAAGAGAATACTAGGTTGGCGTCGACTCTGACGTGAAACCCCGTCCGTGCAGCTCTGATAACTTGAGAAGCCGTATCACGTATCAGTTCGTCAAACTCCAGAATCGTGAGGCCATAAATTGTTGGAAGGTGAGAAGCCAGGTAGAGCACGCAGGCGTTGAGATGAGTAGCTACGTTGATAGGGATCAGCAGACATGCTCTTGAATGTGGAGCAATCGGGCGCACAGAGGATTGTGTTAGTTCCAAATGTTGGAAGCATAAGTCTAAACAGAAAAGGGGTTGGCCAGAAAGAGAGCCTCCAAGTGATCTCGGCAACATCACTGCGTCATTCATGTTGATCGCCATGGACTTGCTGAAGAGATATGTGAAGAAACGGTAGTTTTTTTTTTGGTGTATTTATAGTTAAAAGATAGTCATTTTTGGTTTAGGATTACTTCTCCATTAGACTTTAACTATAAATCCTAAGCTGTCGGAAAATCAGTATGACTTTTTGAAAGAGAAGTCCTATCCTAACTGTACTGTGATTTTATAGTTTCAAGATAATCATTTTTGGTTTAGGATTACCTTTCGGAAAAGAAGTTAGTCTTTAACTATAAATCCTAAAGCTGTCGGAAAATCGGTATGACTTAAGAAGTCCTATCCTAACTATAATAAGATTTTATCATTTATTAAATAAATATTATTCAATTATCTAATATTAAGTATCAATACAAACTATATTCATAGTGAAATTATTTTCAATAATAAATTATGGAAGAAAATTTCATTAAACTTGTATAAATAATAATTATTGGATGCTTATATAATTTATATCGAATAATTATGTTATGATTAAAATTGATAATCATTATCAATATGTTAACACTGCAAGAAAAATGTGATTTGCCGATTGAAATTACCGACGAAAAAAGTTAATAAACCGTTGATACTAAAATTTAGCGACGGTATTCACCGACGGAAAAATGCATCATGAATTTGATTGTTGGTAAATTTGCCGATGGAACCTCATATTCATCGGAAAAAATTCCAACGGAAAACACTTTCTATCGGTATATTTACCGATAGGAAAAAATTTTACCATAGTGATGAAAAAAAAAACTATAACAAGAAATTGATGTATCAAGACTAATTATTAAATAGATGATACATCTAACCATATGATATTGATATGTTAAGATGAACGATTAAACACAAATTTTTTTTAGAATTATCATTATTGTGATCTTTATAGTATTATGGCTCATATAAATTAAATTATTTATATATACTAACAAATAATTTATAATATATATTAATAATGTAGTTAATATGAATTACCATATCTATATCACAATTTCAAGTGCTATATAGATTGAATCTAATTTCAAGTGCTCAACTAAACCAATCAAAAAAATTAACCACTATAAAATCAATTGGTAAGCAAATTTGAATTTTTTTTAAAAAATTTGAATAAAACTGAAGAAAATAGAACAAAGAATATGACAAAATACTTTCTTACATTGAATATAACATGTTCCCTTCTTTTCACTCTTTTATCCACCATTCAAGTCAACAAAAGATTTTAAAAAAAAAGGAATCTCCTTTAATACTACACTTTATTAGGGGGAAGTACATAACTGAAATTATGAAATTCATACAAAATAAGGAATGAGAATAAAGAACTGAAATTATTAAAAAAAAAAGATATTTCATCAAACACTTTATATGTATCATAAATTTATCCCAGCATCGCAACTAAAATCACATCTTATCCCTATTATCACTAACATTTATACCATAAAATTATTTTCCAGTCACAAAATACACTAATAAATGAAATTAATTAAATACCAAAATTAACTTTCATCCAAAATACAAAAAAACAAATGACAGTGGCTGCAAAAATATCTCCACCAAAGGACACAATGACAGTGGTCAGAGAAGACAAACGCTGACGTGTAGAAGAGAAGTCCATAATAGAGAAATTGGAGAGAAGAAAATCGCACGAGAGGAGAGACGAAGCAAAAGACGCTGGTCAGGGGGAGAGGAGGACCTTTCAGGTGAGTTTAATGTAAAAGAAACACGTTTACTTTAAAACGCTAAAGCTGAAGCAGACGATGACGTTTACCTTGAAAATTTACCAATAGAATTTATCGACAAAAAAATTTCTATCGGTAAACTTAAATTTTTTTATTCCGTTAACAATTCTCACCTTTTTTACCCATTGACATTTTATATTTTGCCAGGATAATTTCCCACCATATTTATCGATGGATATTACTGCTACTGTTGTTAAACGAAAATTTTCCCCTCAATGTTACCGACGAAAATTGATTTTTCATTAGTAATTTGCAAGGGTTTCGTTTCCGGTGGTAATTTTCAGTCGCTAATTTCTACATTTCTTGTAGTATTTAATGATGTGTTAGTTGGTCATTCGGTTAGAGTTGGTAACCTTATGGATGGTAACTAACAACAAACGGAAACAAGTAGACAAGGAATGAGGTTGAAATTCATAGATTACCAAAATGAAAATGAGAATAATAGTCTAGTCGGGTCCTAAATCCTTAAATAGGTATTTCAAGTAGGATCAAAAATAGGTCAAGAGGGCATTGTTTTTGTTTAACTATTTGCCTCAGCTTAATTAGGCTAGGTTTGAGTCTAAATATAAATATTTGGGCTCAGACTTAAATAATAATTAAATAATAAATAAAATCATTAATTAATTAATTTTATAATAATAATAATAATAATAATAATTGGCATTAAAAACTACTTTTATTACCAACTAAAACTAATTACATTAATAATGGATTTGGACTCAATTGTCTTCTAATTCGTAACGACACAGAGGGCAACTATTGGCGTTCTTCAGCCACTCGATGATGCATGATTAGTGGAAAGTATGAGAACACGGCATGCGTGTGAGGAGTGCCCCACCAGATAACTCCTCCAAGCAAACGACACAAGTTTCACCCTCTGTTCCCGCATCCGAGTCAAAACAGAACCTCTGCTTCTTAAGCCTCTCCAAAGCAGTACTGGAAGCACCTGTTCGGTCACGTGGTTCTCCGGCAAACATCTCCTCCAATATCATTGTATCCTCCATTGTCACGGTACGAACATTAACCGTAGACGGTGCTGAGTAAGAGAATACTAGGTTGGCGTCGACTCTGACGTGAAACCCCGTCCGTGCAGCTCTGGTAACTTGAGAAGCCGTACCATGTATCAGTTCGTCAAACTCCAGAGTCGTGAGGCCAGAAATTGTTGGAAGTTGATAAGACAGGTAGAGCATGCAGGCGTCGAGATCAGTAGCTAAGTCGAAAGGGATAAGCAGACATGCTCTTAAAGGAGGAGCAATCGGATGCACAGAGGATTGTATTAGAAACAAATGTTGGAAGGATAAGTCTAAAGAGAAAAGGGGTTGGTCAGAAAGAAAGCCTCCAAGTGATCTCGGCAACATCACTGCGTTATTCATGTTGATCGCCATGGACTTGCTGAAGAGATATGTAAAGAAACGGTAGTTTTGTTTGGGTGTATTTATAGTTAAAAGATAATCAACTTTCATTTAGGATTACCTTTCGGAAAAGAAGTACCAAACCGTTAGTCTTTAACTATAAATCCTAAAGCAGTCGGAAAATCAGTATGACTTTTTGAAAGAGAAGTCCTATCCTAACTATAATATGATTTTATCATTCATTAAATAATTATTTAATATTAAGTATCAATACAAAATATGGTCATCGTGAAATTATTTTCCATAATAAATTATGGAAGAAAAGTTCATTAAACTTGTATAAATAACAATTATTGGATCAAATGGCTTAAGGAAAGAGACCGTAATACTAATTTTTTTTCATAATTTCGTCCTTGCTAACAGGAACCGAAATGCTATTCATTCTCTAGAGGTGGGTACTGGTAGTAGGGTAGTAGAGCTTAGTGTTATTCAATCTTAATTTCTCGACTTCTTCAAAGGCTCAATTGGAGCTGCTAAGCATCTCCAGTCCTACAAGGAGTTTGTAGCTCATCTTTTTCCTCATCCACTTGAGGACATTCATTCTCAAGCAGTTATAGCTGAAGTCTCACCTCAAAACATTTGAGAGGCTTTCTACTATCTTAGTCCCAATAAGGCCCCTGGTCCTGATGGTTTTAATGGGCACTTCTTTAGAAAGGCATGGCCTATTATAGGGGCGGAAGTTACTAGAGCAATTCAAAACTTTTTTCTCCAAGGCAAACTCCTAAAAAAGCTTAATTCCACCTTCATTACCCTAATTTCTAAAACAGCTCACCCTTCCACTGTCCATGACTTTAGACCCATCTCCTGTTGTAATCTAATCTACAAGGTTATTGCTAAAATTTTAGCAAATCGATTAAACTCTATGCTCCCTCTTATAGTTAACCCTAATCAAAGTGCCTTTATCAAGAATCGTCGAATAAGGGACAATATCCTTTTAACACAAGAAATCTTCAAGAACTATAACATTTCCATTTCTCCCAAGAGGTACGCTTTCAAAGTGGATCTCTGCAAAGCCTATGACTCTATCCATTGGGATTTTCTTCTTAATACTTTAGCAACTGTAGATCCGAGAACGCATCACCTCCCCCTCTTATTCCCTTCTTGTCAATGGGTATCCTAATAATTTTTTTAAAGGTAAATCTGGCTTAAGATAAGGTGATCCGTTATCACCTTTCCTTTTCATTCTCTGTATGGAAGTGTTCTCTAGGCATTTGAGAGTCACTACAGACAACCCTCAGTTCAAATACCATTTGGAGATGTCAAGGTCTTAAGATTACCCATCTTCGTTTTGCCAATGACCTCTTAATGTTCTGTCATAGGGATTTGCTCTCAGCTCAGCTTTTGCTTGATTCCTTGTTTATTTTCTCTCAATTTTCTGGCATGGAAATAAATACATCTAAAAGTCAGTTTTACTTATCCCCGGATGTTAATAATCTGAGTCGTAGGATGACCCTTGTTTCTGATCTTCACCAAGGTTCCCTCCCTTTTAGGTATCTAGGAGTCCTCATCGATCGAATTGATAATAGGATCAATCGGTGGACCCATAAGAGCCTTTCTTATGCCGGTAGACTCCAATTGGTTATTTATGTCCTCTCCTCCTTCTATGTCTACTGGTCCTCTCATTTTATTCTCCCGTCTTCCATCCTTTAGGAAATAGAGGCAAAGCTTAGGAATTTTTTATGGGCTGGTAAGGCAGTTTCTAATCCTAAGGCTAAGGTGAAGTGGAGTGACATATGTCGTCCTAAAAGGGAGGGGGCCTTAGGTGTCAAATACTTGGCCACTTGGAATCATGTTCTTTTAGGAAAACGGATATGGTTTTTGTTTGAGGATCCGGAAGCTCTGTGGGTTAAGTGGTTCATACAATTATTCTGCGTAGGACAAATTTTTGGAATGCTTTTCCTACCTATAATAGTTCGTGGAGTTGGAGAAAGATCTTAACAGTTAGGGACAAGTTGTGTCATCAATTCAGATTTAGGATTGGAAACGGTATATCTACTCTTTTCTTACAAGTTCCGTGGCACCCACGTGGTATTCTGAGCACCTTGGCCACTCTGAGAGAGATCAATGGGTCGAAGCTTCCACTCACAGCCCGTGTTTCTGAAGTAATACTTAATGATGCTTGGAGCTAGAGGGAGGTTTCCATGGACCTCCTTAGACACCTTGATCCTCCTGTCTATTTACCCAATTGCACCTTACTTGACAACCTGGAATGGCTAGCGAGCCCCACCAAGCGATATACCAATGCGTCAGCTTATCAACTCTTGCGACTCCCACTACCGGTTGCTCCTAATCATTGTTCCCTGTACCTCTCAGCAAATGAATCAATTAATCACTTATTTTTTGCCTGCCCTTTCTCTCAAACAATTTGGGAACAACGTCTCACCCAATTCGATTTGCCTATTTTCAACCCTTCTAATCTCTCAGCTATCCTCTCCTGGTATAGAACTGTATCCTGTACCAGAGTTTCAGCCATCATTCACTTCCCTCTTTTGCTTTCCACTATAGTTTACCATATATGGACTGAACTTAATGCTCAAACCTTCAAGAATGAAGTCATGACTGAGGAAAGAGTGTATCTCGGAGTAATCTCCCACGTTAGGTAACTTCTCAGCCTACACATCGAGAGGAGGTAATTTTATATTTAGGGTCATCCTTTCTTTTGTAGGACATTTTTAGGTTACAACATGTGGGGTCTCTTTGGCAAAACCATGCCTGGTCTAGCCCACCCCCGGAGGTTCAGCACATTCACTACTTGGTGGCAACCTTACCTTGGCCATTCAGGTGCTCAGGGTATCCATGAGCAGCATTCCCGGCAGCCTCTTTTGATTTGCTTCTTCTGGGATTGTGATTTTTAGTTAGGCTATCACATGGATTATAGATGCTTTGGTTTTGGTAGAGCGCCTTGTGTTTCTGCTTTTTACTGGATGTATTTTGTTCCTTCCTTGCTTCTGTCATCCTTGTTTTGTGTTTCTATCTTGGCTTGCTTAAGGCTAGTTGCTTATTTTAGCTAGATGTGTCTCCAGTAGCACTTATAAGTGAACGTTTTGTACATATTTTTTTCTATTAATTGTTTTTCTGATTTACCAAAAAAATAACAGTTATTGAATAATTATGTTATGATTAAAATTGATAATCATTGTCAATATTTTAAATACATAATAATTTTGAAATAAATTGAATGATCATGAATTTATAATTACTATAATTCATCAATATCAATTATAGTAATTATAATATGATTTTATCATTTATTAAATAATTATTAGCCTTTTTTAAAGCTTAAATTTGCTTTAGTTTCCACGTGGAAACTATGATGATCAAATATATTTAGGTACCTATGGGTAGATTCACTATAATCCACATTGGATAATTATTTAGAGGAAATCAAGATAATATCACTAATGATATTCGATAAGTAACTAATTATCTTTGAATTAGTTTTTTTCATGTTGATGGGATTGGGCAGTTTGGGCCTGAGTGCACGTGTGGATATAGAAATCTCAAGTTTTGGTCGATATTCTAATGGCAATTGTCACGATCAAATGAGAAAAATGCAAGGTTTCAAGTCCTTTTTAACTCGTTGTGGATTCTCCGTCCTCGACATCAGACGTAACTTCTGGCTCTTTCTTTTCTTTATTAAGTTTCACCCATACCCACCCAAGAGAAAAGCGTAGAAACTAGAGTGATGACATCAAAATCATGTCTTGGTGTTGGGACCCGATCCGGGAACCGGATCCCAACCCGAAAAACGGAACGAAAAAACGGAAAATCGAAAAGCGAGAAATCGCTAGTCGAAATACAAATCGTATCATCGGAGCGAAACGACTAATCGGAAAATTGTGCATCGGAAATACGAATAACAAAGCGGAGAAACTCGAAAGGCAAAATTCCGAATCGAATGCGAATCGAAATAATCAAACTGAAACAAACACCGACATCCGTTTCAAACATGAAGCATAGCA
>JAOTIZ010000003.1:32030496-32042639 GCA_027123425.1 Erythroxylum panamense | reverse complement strand
CGCTACTCATTTAATTGTTGATATTAACATAGTATATCTTTTTATTTTATTTTACAGTAAAGGTAATATTATTAAGTAATATTCTAATTCCAATTTTATTTATGTTAAAGGATGAAACTTTGGTTCATATTATCATTTTTTGTTTAGTTTAATATCTCAATCTAGTTTTTTTAATAGTTTATGCTAAATACAATAAATCACTTCCTTCCTTATTTTTTCATTGAAATATAAAATTGATATAAAAATCGCTTAATTGGTAGCTTAATACTTCTAACACTTAATCAAATGATAGAATGAATCATTTTCATGTGAAACAATTATTATAATTTTTATTGTAACCTTGTCTTGGTAATTTAAATGAATTAAAAGTTCAATCATTACATAACCATTTTTATGTAGAGCATAACGCAATAATCATAATCAAGATAAAACTTGTTTTGAAATTAAAAAATTAATCTTAAAAAAACTTTGAGAAAGTTTTTAAATGATTTTAAATCAAATTATTAAAAGGGTGTGTTTTATCTATGAAAAGACTTAAGAGTTCAAGTTTCAAAGTCAAGTAGAGTAAGAGTAAGAAAAAATGAAGTTATTCCATATGTAACAATCATTGTAATTTTGATTAAACCTTATCTTGGTCATTTAGATAAACAAGGACTTAATCATTTGATAATCTTTTACATATAGGGCATTATGTATAAAATACTTTATATATAAATCCTTTTAATTATCACTAGGAAAAATTTTTAGAATTTTAAAGAAAACCTACTAATCTCCAAACAAACCTGGGAGAACAATTGAAATGACTTTAAATCAAATTTTTTATCAAAAGAGTGTATTTTATCTTTGAAAAATCTTAAGAGTTATATTTTTTAAATTAGTCTTTAAAGAATTTATATTATACATTTTCTATACATTTATGCATTTTTAAATTAGTCACCAAGCTTTTCTACTGCCTTAATTTCCATCAGGACTTTGCCTGTGTTATAAACTAAGGTGTATAACTTAATACACCTTAGTTTAAAGTTTTAAAGATTTTTACATAAAATTAGCCCATTATCAATTGTAATTATGAATTCGTTAAAAATTAAATGAAATAGAATGCAAGTTGAATGTACTTGCTTATAACATGAAATCTGGAGAAATGTATGCATGGTAAATTCATCAAACACTTGGTATATATTGATCGATTCATCCCTAATTTAAGACAAATTTTCAATTTTTTCCATCTTTCTCCAACAGTAACACAATTCATTATTAACAATCAATAATTAACAACCAAAATAAATATAGCCAAAAACAAACTCCATATCAATTAAAAAATTCGACCACGGACCTCTCATTGCACAAAGAAGAGGAGAATACCTTGAGTTTAAACCATCGGAGAAGACGACGTCAAAGACGAACGAGCTCGACAACAACAATACAACTCCACATGACAGCGATAGAAGACGGACGCGACAGATGGAGGAGGAAGACGTTCTTAAGTATACCAAAATGACATCATTTAGGTATTAACCAAACGGCATCGCTTTGTTAGTCAAAGTTTCAACGTTTTAAGTTCACCAAAATGACGTCGTTTGGTTTTAAACTAAACGATGTCTTTTTGTTAGAGTTAAAAGCTGACGACTGACAACAACTTTTACTGACAGAATTACCAACGATAATATCCATCAGTAGATTTGAATTTAGTGACAAATATTGCTACTGCCGCTAAACTAATATTCCAAACAACATTACCAACGGATTATACTATTTTCATCGGTAATTGTCTACGATTTCTTTACCATCGGTAAATTTCTGTCGCTAATTTAAACTTCTCTTGTAATGTAAATACATAATAATTTTGAAATAAATTGAATGATCATGAATTTATAATTACTATAATTGATCAATATCAAATTTACAGTTTTCATAAAAATAGAAAAAACTAACATTAAAACCAAAAATTAAAGTTTCAATTAATTAATTTTTTACTGAATTTAAAAAATATCAAATCATAGTTAAACCAAGCAAACCCTAAATTCTTGTTTAGGATTTCTATTTTGCCACCATGTTTTATTTCCACATCTTATCCATGAAACATTATGCATCATTCAGTAATGCAAAGGAACCACATTTCAAGGGGCTAGATAAGTTGTTTTCCTTCTTTTTTAGAAAACCATATGTCTACATTTACACTTACTCGAGCAAATATAACAAGTTAATACGTAAATTTAGAAGTAAATATTTGTTAAAAAAAGAAAATATTGAGTCAACTCTATAGAGTATGAACATAATACATTTATTTTTACTTTTTAGTAAAACTTTTTCTCTTAAATTTCGGTTTAAAAATTTGTCGGTATAAATATGTGCTAATTAAATATCATAATATACTAATCTAACTCAGGGCTTGAACCCGATTTGAATTAATTAGATTTGATTTAAATTAATATTTTAAAATAATTACAAAGAATTATTATTTTAAATTTAATTTAATTAGGTGGATTCGAATTTAAGAGTTTAGTTGAATTATTATGTAAATAATATTCTATTAATTTATGTTTATATTGCATTGTTATTTTTTGATATACATTTTAGATAAAAGAATTTTTCTAGAAAATCACAAATTAAAAAAATTAAAATTTTTAAATATTAAAAAATTTTATTTAATATATATCATGTCCTTATGTTTAGCCTTTTTTTTTTTACTTAAATTTGTTTTAGTTTCCACTTGGAAACTATGATGATCAAATATATTTAGGTACCTACTGGTATAGATTCACTATAATCCACATTGGATAACTATTTAGAGGAAATCAAGCTAATATCTGTAATGATATAGATAAGGTACAAGGTTCTAGAATTATAATATTTGATAAATAACTAATTAGCTTAGAATTTGCATGATATGATTGTTGTGATATGATATAATCTTTCCAACTCCTTCGCTCATTTGTAACCAAGTAACTATAAATGCATGCTTTCCTCAGTTCAGTCCTGCTTAGCCTCACCCTCCTTTCTTTCATCACAGATTGCAACAAAAACATGGACTTCATCAAACTAATGACATGTTCCCTCCTGTTAACGTTGTTGGTACAACAAGCATGTTCTGTCTCCTCGCAGGAAAAGATGCATGGGTTTCTAACAAGGCTTGAAAATAGAAAACTCGCTGATGTTCCTGTTTCAAATTCAGAAGTAGCAGTCAAACAGGTAAAAACCTGTGATTTCAGAACAGGAAGTGTAACACTTTTGGCCTGCAGAGTAATTGACATATTTGTATATATTTTCTGTTTTTGTGAAGAGTGGTAAAGTGTTTTATCCAATCGGGTATGGAGCTGATCCAACAGGAGTTAAAGATAGTGGAGAGGCGTTGACGAATCTATTGAATGATGCATTCCAAGCTCAACAAGGGCATGAGTTGATGGCAGGAGTGAAAGATCTGGGTGGTGTTATCGTAGACTTGCAAGGTGGTAACTACAAAACCTGCAAACCTCTTCGTTTACCTGCTTCAGGAGGAGGCAATCTTGTTGTGAGTCCTCTTTCTTTCTCAGATTCTCTGTCAGTTTCAGATAAAAGTGAACTGATGACTTTTATGAACCCAATAATGCTTCCAAAGTAGTAATGAAGTATTTTGAATACGTTTCAGATAAAAGGAGGAACACTGCGAGCATCAGACAAGTTCCCAATGGATCGGTATCTCATCGAACTTTTGTCGCCGGACAAAAATGGTGTCGTCTACGAGGGCATAACCTTCAGAGATGTACTATTCGATTCAGGTTATCACGGAGGAGGTCTCATGATCGTGAACTCAGCCAGAATTCGCATTACAGACTGCCTATTTATACACTTCACATCACAAGGAATCCTCGTCAAAGGTGGCCACGAAGTCTACATATCAGATTCCTTCCTCGGACAGAAGCCTAACGTTGGCGGGGATCCTGATGAGAGACACTTCACAGGCACGGCCATAGAGCTGCATAGCAACGACAACGCAATCACAGACGTAGCCATTTTCTCCGCCGCAATTGGCGTGTTATTGTATGGTCAAGCCAACATTCTGACAAATGTACATACCTATAACAAGGCCACGTACTGGGGTGGTGTAGGCATTTTCGTGAAGAAAGGAGCTTCAGTGACCAGGATATCCAACTGCTACCTGGATTATAACAACCTCTACTTGGAAGACCCTAATCAGGTTCATTGCAGTAATGGCTTCTTCTTGGGAGGTGGGAGAGTACTGTTGAAGGCCATTGAAGGGAAGATTACGGGGTTGAATGTACTGAGCAACATGTTCTCAGGTTGGGGAACTAATGATTGGCCAGAGATTATCCAAGTAGATGGAACATTTAATCACATTGATCAGGTTGTGATTGATCATAACAATGTGAATGGAATGACATATAAATCGACAGTAGGGAAGTTGACAGTGTCCAGTTATGGAACAAAATGGATTGCTGATTTCTCGAAGTTCTTGGTGTTTCCTAACAGGATTAATCACCTTCAGTACTCCATTTACGTTAAAGAAAAACCTGAAGGGTTCTTTCAACATGCAGTCACAAATGTCACCAACAATGTGGTGGTCGTGGAGACCGATAAGCCGATTAGTGCTTCGGTTTCAGTGTTTGTTGATCAGTTTAGTATGCTCGGAGAATCTAACTTCTTGTCATCATGTAAAGAGGATTAGCTTAATTAGTTTATTGATTTCTTAGAGTTTTAGTTAAAATAAGGATTGTAGGAATTGTTTCATTGTTTCTATTCAAATCAGATTCCATTTGGTGATTTATTTAGTTATAAAACGTTTTAAAATATAACTTTTTTGGAAGGTCACATATTAAATATATGTTTTTTTTTTAAAAAATTAAAAATAATATTTTATTTAAAATTTATGAGTCTGAAACGTAAAATTTTTTTTAAAATATTCATAATCAACTTGAATTAGTTCATAAAATATTTTATTTTTTTAATAATTACCATTTATAATCTATTTTTAACTTGATTTGATTGCCTTCTCAGTATTAAAGCTAAGACCATTAAGAATGTCAACTTTGATATAGCTCGACCAGAACTAGGCTTGTGGCCCGATCCGAATATGAAAAACAACATTATTTATTTACTTTTAAAATATATATATATATAAGATTAGGTCGGACCAGTCATGGGCTACCCAGCCCATAGGTTGGACCGAGACAGCCATTGGCATCCCTATTCCAATTTAAGGATTAATTTCAATAATTTATTGGCTGAAAAAGTGATTAGTGGATTATTAATAATTTTTTATACGATAATAAGAAATATTCTATAAAATTAAATTTTTATTTAATTTACCAATAGTGACTGTGACTACTTAAACTAAATCCACTTTCTCTTTTATTTATAGAGAAAAACGAATGAAATTTTAATACTAAAGAGATGAAAAGCACATTAATTTACGGAAAAGCATTGATAGAAACACTTTTTAGTTTGGTTTTGCAACTAATTCTAATATGTTATTTGGTTTTACTTCTTTTTTATTATTTTTGGTTTTATTTTAATTTTAATTTTAAATAAAAATAAATATATTTAATTATTATTGTCAATGTAGTTATATTCTAATTGTTGATAATAATTAGATATTAGATAATGCTTATTAATTTTTATAAATTAATAAACTAAATTTACTTATTTTAAGCACCTATATATATTTATTTATTAATTATCAATATATTTTTATTGAAATAAATAGTTTAACAACTAAATTATAAATAAATATTTGTTTGTTCATATATATTTTATTATTTAATTCAATTTTATTTAAATTTTTAATTTTAATTTTAAATTATTTTGTGGTCATATGTCATTTTATTTTTAAGTCAATAGATGCTACTTAATTATTTAGCATTAATTGTTAATTTAAGTGTTCAATTTATTTTTATAATTAATTTAAATTGAATTTATCAAATTACAATATCTTAATAAGAATGGAATTAGGCTGGAATCAATTTCCTATTATTTCTATATATTCTTTTTACTTATGAAATATGAACAAAAATATTTGATATTTTAATTAAAATTACATATTAAATTATTTTTAATGATTAATATTAAATAATATATACTTAGTTGATGATAAATTAGATTGTAAAAAATAAAATTCATTTAAAATAGTTTTTATAAATTATGAAAATTAAAAGAAATCAAAACTACAATTTTTATTAAATTTAAAAAATAAAAAGTAAAAAACCAAAGAAGCTATATTTCGTTTCCTATTTGTATATTTGGATAGTTTGTATCGTTTTCCTATATTACTTGTATGATTTCTGCTTTCCTACTTTGGTTATTGATTTTTAGCTTGTAAATATTCCTTTTCTATTTTATATACTTACTTACAAATTTCCTATTTTTATAATTTTCCTTTTATAACTTTTTTTTAATCTTTTCCTATATTGTATACAAAGGTGCCATTTTAGCTTCTACAAGCTCCCTATATAAATAGATTATCAATTTCCTCATATTCTCTCAATCTCTTACTCTAAAGATGACAATTGGAGGAGATTATTAGGGTTAGATGCCACATTGTTGCAAGTTTTAAGGAACTCTTCTTTGATTTAGGTATCTCTCAATTCACTATTCATTCTATTTTTTCTAGAGAAGTTTTTTTTATTTCATGCTTATGATTTTTGTACTAATCTCACAGAGTATAAACATCAAATATGAATTAATCAAATATTAATATCTTTTTCGTCGTTAATTTTCCGTCACTAATTCTTGCTTTTCTTGTAGTGATTATAACCGACTATTAAACTCAATCTTAACTAATTAAATTTGATTTAATTAAATATAATTTTAAGATATTTAATTTGGATTAAAAGGAATTTTAGTATATCTTAGTTTAATTAGTCAACTTTTACAAATCTGAAAAAACAAGAGTCAATACCCTTTAAATTCAAACATCATACCTAATTTAGAATTCCATGTACCTTAAGAAAACAAAATTCCAAGACCAAGAGCGTGTCTGCTTGTACCAGTCATGGAGTTCCCATCTCATCCACGTAATTGATACATCAATCGTAACCTGTAAGAACTTCAGTTTGACCGATCAATGACTTGAAAAATGGAATTATTGGCCAGAGTTATCAAATTTCCATTTACAGCATTACGATTATCATGAGAAGAATCAGAACAGGTCATATATGCATATAATTTCCTAATTTTAACCTGTAGTAATCTGATTTATTTTCGATATTCATGCATGTCAATGCCAACTTGTATAATATCATCTTCCTAATCTACCTATGAAGGATTAGGCAGTTAGAAGACAATGACAGGATTCCTAGTATCGTTCGTACTTGTTTTGTTATCAGTATTAGCTGTGGTACGAGAATGTAGTTGTTCCACTAGACAACAGAAGCTGTTGGAATTTGGAGCCAAGCTTCGAGGAAGAGCTGGACTTGAACAAGTACGGTCCCTTCAAGCTTTAAAGCAGGTAAGAGAGACAGGTGCATAGTTGGTGTCTGGTCTGGTCTGGTCATACGGTTGTGTCTGAAACTTGATTATGTGTGTTTTTGCAGGACGGAAGAGTCTTTTATCCAATTGCATATGGAGCAGATCCAAGTGGGCAACAAGATAGTACTGAAGCAATACTCAACGCCCTGAATGATGCTTTTGAAGTGCAAAGTGGTGAAGGGATGATTCATCATCTTCTTCTTCCAGGAGTCAATGACTTGGGTGGAGTTGTGATAGATCTTCAAGGTGGAGAATATAAGATCAGCAAGCCAATACAGTTCCCCGCAATTGGTGGAGGCAATGTTTTGGTTAGTCTCATTTCAGGATCTTATGTTCAAATAATGATGCTAGAAAAATATGTATAGATCTGTATAATTTGCAGCTTTCGTCCGAAAATTATGCCAATGATCAAGCACATTGGAAAGAAAAAGCACTGATAAGAGCACTTAAAGTCAAATTTGTTTTCAATAAGTCGGCAAAAGTGTGCTTGAAACTTTAGTCACTATTCTGAAACTTTTGTTAAAACTTGAAAAGAAAAAGCTTCAGGTAATCTCTTTTCCCTGAATCGATGAATGTTTTAAACAAGAGCTGAAGAATAATTGGTAAGAATTGGTTGATATGTCAGGTGAAAGCAGGGACTTTCCGAGCATCAGGCACATTTCCCGGAGACCGACATCTAATTGAGCTCTGGTCTCCACATTCTCACCTTCCTGAAGAAACAAAAGACTTCAACAAGAATTCTGA
Organism: Erythroxylum panamense; assembly: GCA_027123425.1. Lineage (NCBI taxonomy): Eukaryota > Viridiplantae > Streptophyta > Magnoliopsida > Malpighiales > Erythroxylaceae > Erythroxylum > Erythroxylum panamense. Next base: position 32,034,434 of record JAOTIZ010000003.1, on the reverse strand, counting down.
TGATGAGTTGAACCATGAACAACAAAACATCCAGGACAGTATATACTATGAAGCTATCACATTCAGGGATATCCTGTTTGACTCAAGTTTTCGCGGAGGTGGAATCTTTATTATCGACTCGGCCAGAATCCGGATCAACAACTGCTATTTTATCCATTTCACTACTCAAGGAATCCTGGTCCAACGTGGCCACGAGGCTTTCATATCAAGCTGCTTCTTTGGTGAGCACGAAACTGTTGGAGGGAACAAAGACGAAGAGGACTTCTCAGGAACAGGCATTGACCTTGCAAGCAATGACAATGCCATCTCCGATGTTGTTGTCTTCTCAGGCGCCATTGGAATTCTGATAAGAGGTCAGGCCAACGTGGTGGTAGGGGCACATTGTTACAACAAGGCAACAAAGTTCGGTGGGGTGGGAATTTTAGTGAAGTCTGGAGGATCTCTGAACAGAATCAATGGCTGTTACCTGGACTACAATTCCATAGTCATAGAAGATCCATTTCAAGTATCTGTAACTAATGGCTTGTTCTTCGCTGGTGCCAATATTGTGTTGAAGTCTATTAATGGTCAGATTTCCAGGATAAATATTGTGGATAACATTTTCAGTGGACTTGCTACAGGTAATGTTCCAATAGTAGAATTAGATGGGCAATTTAGGAGCATTGATCAAGTGGTGATAGACAGGAACAATGCCAAGAACATGCAAATGAAATCTACGGTGGGGAAACTGACAGTGAGAGGAAAAGGGTGTAAATGGGAAGCTGATTTTTCTTCTGCATTGGTTTTTCCCAACAGGATTGAGCATTTTCAGTACTCAGTCCAAACTGCAGGATATGTAATGCATGCAGTGACCAGCATATCAGATAATAAGATCGTTGTGGAAAGCAGTGAAGCTGTTGATGCCACAGTATCAGTGACTGTTGAGCAGTAAAATATGATTGGAATTGTTGGATTTTGAATTTTTTTCTCCTGTTGCACAAAATGAACTCTGAGATAGTTGTTGGTATGATCATTCAGAGGCGCTTAGAAAATGGAGCTGTCTATGACACGACTGTTGTTTTTTTTTTTTTGGTTCAGAAATTGTTGCAGAAACACAAGAGAAATAAAGTTCAGGAAACAAATTGACCTTCCTTTCAGTTACAATCTTCAGCTTACAGTTAACAACCTGACCGTGTTTAGTAATCAAGCAAAGGACATTAAATTATATCAGAAAGCAGATTAAACATTTTACTTAACTCTCATTTCATCGTATTGTTGCCAAAAATAACCTATAAAACATTGTAGAAACCTATCTTCTTCCTTTTTCACTGAGCTAACACACATTGAGCATTTGAGAACTTCTTCAAGCAATGGCTGAACTGAAAACTGGTTTACAAGGCAAATTCACTGAACTTTTGATTACCATAAATTCCAGTTGGAAAGTATAGAGATTGTCTTCCAACTGAACACTTTCCTTTCTCAGTCAATCTCTGTGAAGTTTGATAAAGATGCAAAGTCTGGATCTTTAATTTATCAAGAAAGCAACTCTGAATCTTTGAAAAGATTTCCTTTTCAGAAACTTGGCCATGAAGCTCTACATTGACTATTGGATGATCAAAACATCCAGAATAACAATTTCAAATATTAAAGTCTGGGTTTTTGGAAAGAGTGTGACAATTTTGCTTAAAAGCAAAGCTTGAGTGCACCTTAGCAACCAAAATAATACTAATGATTTACCTGATATAATAGTTACTCTGTTTTGGCCTTTGAGATATATGTATATGTTGAAGACCAGACATTACAGTAACCAGTGGAGATGAGGAGATGAAGAAATTCCATATCCATTCAACTTGAATCCATCAAAACTTGAGTCCAAATGGAACCAGAAGATGGCCATAAATTTGAATTCAAGCCAGAAAACTCCACACATGGTTAAGGTTGATAAATACAAACACAATACAGAATTTATAACAATCCTACTGCATTTGACAAGATTCAATTGGGGGATAATAGTAAGTAGTTTAATGTATTCAAGATCAAGTGTGTTACTGTTGGCATTTTTCGAACAGAACTTCCACTCGAATCATTGTGTTCAATCTGGAATCTTCCTTAATTTACCACCTCTGCTCCTCCATTTGTTCAAAACAAATTGACAAATAGAATATCCAGTATGATCAGTACCAGCAATCTGCAATCTCATCCTGTTCTTGTGAATGCGGCGTTTTCTTATTCTTTGGGGGTCCAGAGGCTACTGGAGACTGTCTTACACCATTTTTCTGAGGTCTGGCAAGTTCAACATAAATCAATCTGCCATCAACCACCTGAGGATCAAATATCCAAAACCAAAAATGAGTTTTCTTTGTCAATAAAATCCTGGAAACAAAGGCAATATCAGGAACATATCTGACCCTGCCATCCATATTCTCCAAGGCAAGAATGGCATCATCTTGAGAAGTATACTGAATAAACGCATACGCTTTGCGCTTTGCTGTGGTTTGATCCTTTACAAGCTTTACTGCCACAGTTGGGTTATTTAGAAACAAAATCCGAGGCTTTAGTGAAACTAATATCTATAAAGGTGGAGCATTTAACGAAAGTGAAGAAGTTACATCCATTCAGATACAGTTTCAAGAATAGCAAGTGAAAATTGATGTCATTACCTTCAGCCACTTCTCCAAAGTTCGAAAATTCCTTGAGCAAACTATTTTCGTTGATAGAATATTCTAAATCTGCAAGTAAAATCCATAATCAGCGTTAGGATAAAACTCTACCAAAAGTTGAGCAGAAAAAAGGCATCTATATGGATTCAACATGGCAAGTGCAAAAGTGGCTTAGATCAATGGTCTCAAAAGAACACGGGAACTTTATTCTTAATCTCATGCAAAGCTCGTAAAAGAAATGCAACAATAATTTGCTATTCCACATTTTCTCAATTCTATGTGTGTGCTATGAATGCGTGTCTCTGCAACCATAACGTACGCAGAGACGGACAGCTTCAAGCTGCACTCTCCCATCAAGAAGGTGAGGTTAGCTAGAGCATTAGAGAGTTTCATCGTCCTAAGACCAATCAACAAAAGCGATAACTCCACGCCCACCTTTAGGCATCTTCTTAATTCCTTAAATTTGCGACCTTTTTGCTGATTTAAGGCTTGAAATCACTAAGATGAAGGATAACAAGCAACAACAAGAACTGGGAAATCACAGATTATACTCCAAAACAGGATAAGAGTAAGTGAGAGAGTGAAATAGAGAGAGAGAGAGAGCTATTTTACTTCGAACCATGATTCTGCTTGCGAGAGGGAAGTTGGACTTGGAGTTGGAGTTGGAGAGCGATGCCCTCAAGCTCAGAACTTTTGGGAAATTCCATCGAGACTTAGCGTTTGCCCACTCCGAAACAGGAAGATACGTCGTTGCTGGTTTTGCTTGAGAGATAGCCAACATCATATTTACAAGGATTTCCCTAACTAAGAATTCAAAGACCGCCACCGAAGGTCTCTTCTTCAAGTACAAGAGCTTAGCAGATAGAAAAATGATATTTTTAGTCTCGTGTCATGTTCCAGGTAAATCGCACAAGCCTCCCTCAACTTTTATAATTTTGCACACAAGTCGCTCAAAAATGAAAATTTCCATCTTCACCCTTTTTATCTCTTCTTGGATTGATACAGCTCATGGTTTAAGTCACCAACCATAACAGCTTACCACACCGTATCCATGGAAGCTAAATCTCACTGACGATCCTTGATTTGGTTCTTCGTCTCCTTTGTTTGGATGCTTAATTACACAAGGGAAAGAAAAGGAAAGGAAATCTTGCATTTCCTTCGGTGAGAAAGGGAAGGAAATTGCAAGATAAGAATAAAAATGGCCCAAATTTTCCTTCCATTTCTCTCAATTCTCTCTCTTATTCTTGTCCAAACAATGGAAAGGAAGAGAAATACAATTTCTTTTCCTTTCTCTTCTCT
>JAOTIZ010000003.1:32004374-32023287 GCA_027123425.1 Erythroxylum panamense | reverse complement strand
TATATTTTTTAAAATTTATGTTTTTTTAAGTCACTTCTCTTATATTTTGGTTAAAAAATTATAAGTAAATATAAGTACCATCAACATCACAATTGTGGTACTCAAATGTTGCTTATATTAAGATTCAATCAAACTCTTAAACTCTAGTTAAATTTACGTCAAATTAATAACTGATTAGTTCACTTCAGATATTCATATATTAATAATATTTGATTAGTTTACGTCAGATATTCATATTGTGCTTGTTTTATTATTATTTTTAAATGAAGTTTAAAAGAATACTTTTTATACAAAGAGATTCATACATTTAAAGTAATTATTGATTAATGGGTTAGAAAAAGAACTTTAAACACTGTAGTTTTGATTATTTGGTGAATTTTAAAAGAAGAATATAATGATATTCTACTATTTATTATAAATGCTTTATAATAATTTAATATCAGAAATTAGAAACTAAAATCATTCACAAACATTATTCAAAACAATAAAAAAGCACAAAAATTAATGACAATTAATGGCAATTAGTGAGATTAACAAATGAGGTTACCAAAAAAAAAAGGAAATAAAAAAAAACTAGAGAGAGAGTAATAGAATGGAAGAACTATAAGGGAAAGGCAAAGGCGACAAAGGTACATATTGGTGGGCTGTCTTCCCGCCATTTACACCACTCCCCATCAGACACATCACTACTCTCTCTCTCTCTCTCTCCTGAATTTTCCTCAATTTTTACATTTTCCTGGAAAATTATTTTCTCGAGAAAAAATTTGTAGCAGTCAAAAGATTTTCCAATTTGAATGGGTGTTTTTATCTCCTCCCAGTCTCCTTATGACACACACACATACATACATGCTCTATAAAACAAAACTCGTTCTTGATCCTCTCTCTCTCTCTCTCTCTCTATAAAGGGGTGGCAACAATTCTGGAACCTCCTGAATTTAAATGGAGGAAGATAGACATTCCCTTATATAAGCATCAAAAAGGCCTTGGAATCCCACAAGGCACTGCTTTTTCTCTGTAAGGCTTCGTCAAAGTTCTTTCCTTTTGCTCATCAAAAAACCTTCCTTCTTGTAATAAGCCTGATATACATATTATACATCTCAAATTCTGAGCTTGTGAATTGCAAAACCCACTAGAGAAACAGGGAAGTTGAAGAAAGATTGCAACTTTAGAAGAAGATGGGAAGAGAAAACAGATATAACAATCAATCATCAAGGTCCAGTAATGGAGATGATGAGTTGGTGATGGACAAGAGCAGTACTGCTGCTACCAAGCCTGCATGGCTTGAGGGATTAATGGCAGAGACATTCTTTGGAGCTTGTGGGGTCCACGAGAATCGCAGGAAGAATGAAAAGAACGTATTTTGCTTGCTCTGTTGTCTTAGTATCTGCCCTCACTGTGTTCCTGCTCATCGCTCTCACCCTCTTCTCCAGGTTTAATTTTGCACTCTCCAGTTACTTTCTTCACTGTGTTCCCTGATTATTTCTCCTTCTGGGATCTTTCTCCGACCTGTTTTTGCTTAATTCTGTGGTGGGTGTGAGCTTTTTTCTTTGAATTTTACAACCCTAAAACAAAAAAACATCATTTTTTCTTCTGTTCTTTTACTTTTCAAAGGAAAACACTGTTGGAAAGCATCTTTCTTTGACTTCTTTTCCTCTTCCAATCAATTATTTCTATTTTGGACGGAGCATGATTAATTCCACCTCGTGTTGGTCACACACAGTTTCGAGCCTTACAATTTCTCACCTTTAGCTCATCTTCCAAATTCCTTGAAAATATTACAGAATCTCCGCGTCCTACCTATGTTTATGTTAAGATTTCTTGGCTTGCCATTCGTCACAGTCCACGGTTTCAGTTGTTTATAGGTTTCATGGAATAACTTTTTTGTCTACTAGTGTTCCCTGTCCAATTTTCTGGATTTTTTTCTTGAAGAGCTTCTCAAATTATCTTTTCTGATATGAATTTAGCAAATCTTTCTGATGTGAATTAGGCCTTGTTTTTCTTCCCCCATGGTTCTCTCTTTCCAATTCTGAAATCTTAGTCCAAAAAAGTTCAAAATGCTTTTGTTGAATTCCTTAGAAATTTCAACAATTGAAGAAAATTACATCCTGTGAATGCTCATGAAGAATGAGAATTCTTCAGTGAAATTTGATTCACTTCTTCTTCAAGGAACTTATTAGATTTTGTTTATGGAATATAGTTAATGCATATGGAGTTCCATAAATGGATTATCGTGTCTCCCTTGATTCCTACTTTTTGGTTTTGGTTTGTTTCCCATATATAGAAGATCTCTTTCCTATCCATTTCCTCCTGCAAAGGTTCCTCACCTGTTGCTTTCAAAGAAAGCGAAAGTTTGACCACATATACCCCTTTTTTTTAATCTCTTATCAAAAAGATCCAGTTTTTATATGGTTATCTGGCAAAAGCTTTCAACTTCATAGGAGCTCACAGTTCATTTATTTTCCTTGTCATGAGTGGTGGGTAGCCTAACTTTTTCACCTAAATTATGCCGAGCTTTCATGTTCAAAATCTTAACATCACTTTCATGATTTGATTACAATCATCTGCCTCTTAAAAAGTTTTCAGATTTTGATTTATCATCTCTGTGTGTTCCAACTTCAAATTGTGGCTCTTTTTTTTTTTTGTTTTCTATGCAAAATATCTTCTTTTTTTCTTTTCTTTTTCCATCAGATTCAACTTCAGGTTGAGGATGTGAACTGAATTAATTGAGGTTGTCTGCTCCCATTTGACAGGTGAGAAGATATGTTTACCATGACGTCGTTAGATTGGGAGATCTTGAGAAGCTTATTGACTGTTCTTACATTCAGGTATTTATTATTGTCCAACCTTTGTTGAAACCTGAAAAAGATGAAACATGTTAAGAATTACAATGATCATCTGATCTCTTAGGTACATATAATGAGATGGTATTTTCTTCTTCTTCTTCTTCTTCTTCTTTTATTTCTTGTAGCCCTACACTATAAACAGTGCCAAAGTTATATTCTTGAATCAAAGACCACAGTCAAGGTCCTGCAAGAGCTCTGCCAACATTTGCTTCACTTGTGACAGGATTCTTCAGGAACCATTCCACTTCTGCTCTCTCTCATGCAAGGTCCAATTTTAGCTTTTGTTTGATTGGTTATATACTGGATTTGAATCTGTATTTTGGTATACAGTATTTAGGAATGTATAGCTAATAAAAGATCTTTTTTTCTGCATCTGATGTGCATGTCGAGTTGTGTTCCTATTCTTTGTGATTAATCATTTCCAAGTATAATAAATTTCATACTTTGAAGTGACTTGTAAAAAACTAAGTCCTAAACATTTCTGACACTGTTATGAAATTGGAACAACAAATGCAGGTTGATCACTTGGTAGATCAAGGGGAGGATCTGTCTTCGATAATATACCGAATCGACGAATCGGATTTCCCGTTTTCACAATTCGAAGGATTGAGGATGGACAGCACAGAGATGATGGATGATGATGGTCAAATTACACCTAGCTCAATTCTACAGGATCCATTGCAATTCAAAGGCCCTTCATGCTCTAACGAGACCATGGTGAATTCAGTGATCTCTCCAGAGCCAGAAGTGATGAACAAGAAGAAGAAAGGAAGTCGGTTTTTACCAGGATTTGTTCTCTCCTTGAGCAGCAGAAGAAAGAGTGCTCCTCACAGGGCTCCTCTTTCCTAATAATGCTTCTGAAAAAACCAGAAACAACCACAAAAAAAAAACAACAAAACTAAGGTGGGATTAAGCCAGAATAACATGAAAACATCAATGGAGTTTGATTTGTATCAAGTAGTACGATGGTCTGCTCAGGAAAAAAAAAAAAAAGTCACATGTGAGTTCTATTTCTGAAATGCTAGCAGCTGCATGCACTATTCTATCTTTAGTTTTTTTTTTTTTTGTTGTTCTCAATTTCACTATCGGAATTTGCATGGGGCACTTCCGTTACTGATTTTAGGTGGGTGTTGAGATAAGTACAGAACAATGTTGGAAATCTGGCTACTCTCGCTTCCACCAATTTTGTACTCGATGTAATGGAAGATATTGCACGTAAATATACTATTATTATTTGCATTTGTTTTTTTACTTTTGTTTCATCTTGATTATATTTGGTAAAATAAACATATTCTTTTTTTAATCAAATGGAAAGTGATTTCAAATTCATAATAAAAAATATATTAAGTTTATGTAGCTTGATCAATGTTTTCAAATTCCATTGAGATATGAGTTTTAAGATTTAATCGGTCTTAGAGCTTTTTTAAAAATTGGTTAAAGTTTAATTAAAAATTATTATATGAAAATTAATTGATTTGTTTAGTTTATAAGAATTAATTAATTTATAAAAATTGACCTATTAGTTAATAAATTGATCGGTTTTTAACTATAAGAGTTATTAAAATAAATCGAGCTGAAATTTTAAAACTAAACTAAAAATATAGTCAGTTCAAGGTTTTTATGAGTTGAATAGTCGAAAGGTTAGATTTTTTAGTTATTGGATTTGATTTTTTTGTTTTAGTTTTTATATTTTAAATTTTATTTTTTTATAATATTGTTTAGTTAATATACAATTTATTATGTTATATTTTATTGTTTTTGTTTATTTAACATTTTAAAATAATATTATATTGAAACTTAAAATTTCAATACTATATATGATGGAGCAAATTTGTGCAATAATTAAATAATAATAAAAGAATAAGTGATAATTTTTATAATATGATGACTAAAATAGAAAAGACTAAATCACAAATTTTCAATATATTTATTCTTTAAAATAGCTAGAAAAATGGTAGGAGTAAATTATCATAATGGCAAACTTTATTTTTACAAATTTAATTTTTATTGAATGGAGGTTGAAAATAATTTATTTTGAAGACATTAGGTTTTGATATGACTAAATAAAAACCCTGTGAATTGAACTATTAGAGGACTAAAGCTTAATTAGTGCTTAGATTGGACCTCCTCAAGATTTTATAAATTTCTAGTTAATACACCTAAATTAGTTTTAATACTATTTCTTTAATGATAAGCTTGTAATCTTGAAATTTTGACATTAGAAATTAATTATATGCAATTACTCTTTAGTCCATACCTTTATTGCAATTACTCTTTAGAAGTATTGTTTTGTACAAATTTTGGGTTAGTGAGAAAACAGGAAAAGAGAGAGAGAGAGAGAGAGGAGGGAGACACATAAGGCAGAAAGGTATGCTCCCAAGTTATGTTGTACTTGATCAAGTACTCCTGAGTTTAAGCAAAATGACACATTTTGGTATTAAAAGCTGTGAGTGAGTGAGGAACCTACAGAACCAATGATTTTTGTTTTCCTAGAAATCTTGAAAATGACAAGACAAAGGAGAAATAAGTTAAAAGAGAGGGAGAAAATTAATGGCATAGCTTTGTTAAAGGGTAAAACATTAATATTGGCAAGTACATAGGCAACCAAGATTTTTTGTTGTGCCCTCTGTTTCGGTGCGATCTCAATCGTCCAATTTTTGTGGGTTCTATTTATTGAATAGATAAATTTTTCTAAAATAACATTGAAACAGAGTAATAAGAATAGGTGATCTGGTCTCAATTTTTAAATTCGCTCTTATTATTTTACCTTAATTTAGTTATAATTAATAACTTTTTATGCAATGATTATAAAGTTGTGATATTAAAGTTAAATATATTAACAATAAAAGAGGTGAAAGATAAGTAACTCTCTTATAGTTTAAATTTTTTAAAAAGCTCAAAATCTTTAAAATCATCCCAAAATTTTACTAATTATTTATGTTTTTAAAAAATGTCTTAAATTTTAGTTAAAAAATAACAATGAAATACATCAAACATAGGGTAATCAAATGTCACTAATATGGTAACTCAATTCAACTCTTAAATTTGACACCAATCAATTAAACTATACTTAGATTAATAATTTAAGAAAATTATAAAAAATATTTTATGTTAGATTTAATTAGTTCGTTTTGACTTCAAAATGACAACAATAACAATCCAAGAAAAATTTCGTTTAAACGCAAGATAAGTTTAATAGTCCATAATCTTACCCCTAATTAGTATATAGGTTGTTTTCAAATGATCCACATGAATATATATATATATATATATAATAAACTAATAAAGTCACACTTAATCGTCAATTACATAATATTTAATTAATACAAATGTAATATTCATGTCATACGTATTTCGTCATTTTTTATTGAACATGTATATTTCAGATTTTTATTTAAAATATATAAATAGAAGGATTTTTCAAAATTTTAAAAATTAACATTTTCTAAAAGTTTTGAAAGAAATATAGTGGGTTTTTTAAAATATTATTTTTTAAATGTTTTGCTACAAATATGACAATGATTTACTCATCATCATCACTATTACATTTAGTTGAATCTTGCATCAATGTGAAGTTTGAGAAGTTCTGATAATACATAATTTTACCTTCACAAAATAAAAAGATTATTTTTGATAAACTCACTTACAAATGTGGTTTTAAAAAAAATAAAATATTTAGGTATATAAAACAAAATGACAATGATATCCTATTTGATAGAAAAATAAAGGAGCAAACGTTGGTTTGTTGTTTAGTGGTTCTTGGGAGACAGAGTTAGTACAATAGAGTACTAGAGGTTTTAATGTTGGGGTGTGACTTATGAGGGTATTGCACATTAGGGGACAGAAAAAGCAGAGGGTCGTGCCTGAGAGGCATTGTGAATTTCGGAGTTTCCACCTGACACAACAATGTGCCTGCCTCCACACATTCATCCCCACCAACCACCGTCACCGCCACCGCCACCGCCACCACCGTCTCTGCCGCCGCTCCCACTTCCTCTTCCCAAAAGTCATCAACACAACTGGTACACTCACTTTGGCCCCCTCTGTACTTATTGCTTTATTTGTTACATTAGTTTGTTATTTCTTTTTATTAGAAAGGTTACTTAATTGTAAAAACAATTTAATCAATTTTATAATATTAGTATTTTATACACTTTTTTAAACGTTCAATAAAATTAAATAAAATTTGAGATTTTTATAATTAAATTAACTATTTTTATAACCATAAAACATTTATCTTCCGAGTTTGTATAAATTCTTTTGTTATATTTTTTTAGTATTTTATGGGCGGTTATTGTTTTAATAAGTTTGAATTTGTAATATCTTAAAATTGGAAGATTACTTGGAATAATTTCTTCTATTAATTGATGGAACAAATCATCTGTTTCAGTTAACTAGTTCTTACTTTATTTAATTAAATCTTATCAACATATTAAGTGACATAAAGTTAGAATACCCTAGGGTGCTCCAACCCATTAATTGGACCAACCCTAAGAGAAAAGTACACTTATTTTGGCCCCCCATGTGTACTTCTTGTTCTACTTGTTTCAACATAGCATATGAGCTACCTATTTCTTTGAAGTACATTGAAATAAATATGTTCCTACCTACATCTATATGTGGTTAATATTTAACATACTCTCTAAAATTTTAAAATATCAACAATTCTCCCATAATTTTGATTTTATTACTCTCAATCCAGTCATAAACTTTTGTTAAAACTTTAATTGTGAACTTTAAAGTAACGTTAATTTTATTACGTGACATAAAATTCTAGACACTCGTGAACGTAGCTAAATATTGGTGAACCAGGTAAATCTGTATATGTTTGATATGTTCACACTTGTTATTTAATTATTGTGATTGATCCTTCATAATATATATGATGTTATTTTAAAATTTAAAATATATTTTATAATAAAAATTAATGATAGGGAGAAAAGTGTCATAAAACAAAAAATACAGGAATTTTATTAATAATTTTAAAATATTAAAATTGTATTGGTAATATGTAAAATTAAATTGTGTAAAAAATTAAAAAAAATTACGTATATTATAACCTTTCTCACACTCCACTAAGCAAAACCTTGTTTCGATAACCTTTCGTCCACATGATAAAGTGAGTCGGGTGCAGAGCATGTGATTATGACAACATTATTATTGGGATATAAATTAAGCCCTGGTGACGAAGAATAAGTAGTCTGATGAAATCTGAGAAGATCACGTGGGTTGTCACATTGACATTCCATTCCCCATTCGCCTACCGTATGTAATATATTATATAGTATATGCCAATCCCATGCATGCCATGCAACTTATCTTATAATATTAGCTAGGTTAATTACACCGACTTCATTACCTTGATTATATTTTTAATCACTTCAAATTAAAATCAAATCTAATTTACCTTATAATTAATTATCATACTCCCGTCCATAATTTGAAGGAATCATCATCTTCATCATATCATCACATCCTGTTTTAAATCCTGCAATAAAGCGAAGTCTAAAGAGATCTGATAGTAAGCAACCTTACCCTTATATAATAAGGAGGTTGTTTTCGACAGATCCATATGCAAATTTTAAGAAATATACTTATTATAAAGAGAGATGATCAAGACTGATATGATACTGCTAGAACTTACCGAGAGTATAACCTCAAATGAAAAAACTTTGACGTACTAAATACACTTATCGTTCTCGTAAGTCTTATAATATTTTCCTCATATATTTAGCTTAAACTTTTTAATACATAGGACTTACCTCTTTAAATTTTAACCTATGTTTTTTCTTACTCTTATTATTATTATTAACCTTGTTTATCATTAACATATTTTTTTTCATGTGGGTTATTCAGAAGTTACTTTTCTACTAATTAAGAATAAGACAGTGTACTATTGAACTTTTTTAACTTACGTTTTAGCATAATTTTTACTGGATTATTGTTGATGTTACAATTTAAATTCTAACACTTAAATTTGTGTGATTCTTATCTTAGCATTAAGATTACGATCCATGTTTTTTTTCCACATATTTTGAATAGTAAATTAGTAATTACACATTATTTGTTAATATATGATTATTAAATGTGTTACATGTGGGCCACGATCTGCAAAGGATACCTAGTTGCAATCAAAACACCTTTTCTCCACACAATTTGACCATGAATGACCCACCTTTTTCGTCTTTTTGGCGTTTGTTCACTAACGGAACAAGGAAAAAGCCTATCAACTACAACAATGTAGTAGTGGTTAGTTAGGTTAGGTCTATGAACATATAGCCTAGCTCTGCCATTTTCCCAAATATAGTAACCTTTTTTATTATTTCTTACTTTTTATAAGGCAAGGAATAGTACTTTCACATGTGAATTTTAATGGAGGCTATAAACAAAATTAAAAATCCCTCCTTGTACTTCACGTGATAACAACAACAATATATATATATATAAAAAGAGTTTTTTAATTAAAAGTGGGAAACGGCATCGTATTAGGGGACACAAAGCCCATGGGCCTGAACATGGACTCCCATGCGGATTTCTGCAAAAGGTGGAGCATATGATTGGGCTTGAAATGAGCATCCCAATGTGCTTATAAATAATATAATAATGGGATTAGATATTGTTTCTTAGAGGAAAAGACAGTGTAATTGTGTGTGTGCCTTCCAAATTTCAAGGCGGAATGAGGAGTAAGTAGGGCCATGGAAATTATGATTGATTTGATATGATTTACTTTGGTAAAATATTGTACATAAATAAAAGGGAAAAAAAGAGTTAAGAGAACCCTGTTTTAACCAATCACCAGAGAGACTCGTGAGTGGCAATGCAGGTCACCGTACCCAATCAGGAGGCCTCCAATTGCTTTCAACACATTGAAACTCTCCCCCAGAGCAATTCAACCACAAAATGAGAAGCCAAATTGCTTGGCAGGAGGAGAAGACCCCCCTCTCTTTTGCCAATTGGTCACAGATTTTTGACCAATGGTTCTCTTTCCCCCCTCCCCCCTCTCCTTTCACTTTTTCCAAACTCTTGTTAGCTGCTACCTTAAGGCTATTCTTCTTCTTCTTCTTCTTTTTTTTGATTAAAGGCAAAATTAACGCAAAAGACTATAGAACGAGTTTAGAGAAATAGATCTTCGACATATCCTCTAGAAGGATTAAGTGACACCCAATGAGTGTAGTATAAAAATAAATGACGCCTACATCAAAATGATTTGTGTAGTTAACAAGCCAGTCGATGCATCTGTTACTTTTTCGATATATTTGTCGATGTACAACAGTACAGTTACGAGTAAACAGTTCGTCAATACTCATTACTATGGGTTTGAGAGCCCTTGATCGGTTGTTTGAGAAAGATAGGATATTAATCACCGCGATAGATACTACTTCAAGTTCAATCTGACGATAGCCCTAAAGGGTATTCTCTTTAAAGAAAAGAAACTAATCGTTTTAAAGTTCGAATTGAAAGTTAAATTAATAAGATAAAAATATAAAGTTTAAAAGATTCAACTAGCATTAGAGTGTCATGAAATTGATTAAATAATGAACATAATTAAATAATTTGAAATATGATTAAAAGAATTGTCTTGATCTATTGAAGAATTTAAAGTTTAATTTTAAAAATTGACTGTTAAATAAAAATTAATTAATATATTTAATTTATATAACTTATTAATTTATAAAAATTGAATGATTAATTAATAAACTGATTAGTTTTTAACGATAAAAATTATTATAGTAAATCGAACTAACAAAGTTTAAAACTAAATTAAAAATTTGGAAGATTTAAGATTTTTAAGATTAAATCGGTTGAATCGTTAAATTTTTAATTATTTAAAAAATAAATTAAAATAAATTGCGTAATAATTGTGGAAATGACACAACAAGTCAATAAAATAATAATAATAATAATTACAATTTTATTATTATTCAAGTCCAACTTACTCCAAATGGGACCTATAAATTCCCCACTTTTTGATGGGACCCATTAGTTGTACCCTTGGGAACTATCCTTTCTCCATAAAATAATTCATTGCTGACCCTAACTAATTTTACAAATAATACATTTCTATTTGTCACAGTGATTTATCATATTCAACACCTTTTACAAAATTTACAAATATCAATTTAATAAAATCATCAAAATTTTAGTTTGTGAAATATAATTAGATTTATTTTTTGGGTATTCAAATTAATATAAAATTATTAATTTAAATAATTTATAATCATAAATCAGTTTTTACTCGAATTATTGTGTAAGGACAATTCACTTCGACTCATTTTTATAACATTCCTATCTTACCTTAAGAACATATTTCTTATTCTTTATTTTTTTATAGTGAAGATGTTTTTAGATTTAACAACAAAATCTAGTGTAAAGCTCGTTGAAATGTAAGGTCTGGAGACGTTTAATAGTATAAGATTTTTTGATTAGATGGTTTTTTAAGACATGATTTGTATAGGAGGATGATAATTAGGTAAATGCTAAAATGTAATAATGTTTCCTTTTTCACTTAAAAAAAAAGAGTAGGGTACTTTTTTTTATATATACATTAGGTATTCTAGCTTTTTGTTGGATTAATCTTAAGCTCTTAAGATCCTACCTCAAGAGCTATAGAGAAAGCAAATATGAAACTTCAAGATCTCTCATGTTCTTACGTAGCCTATATACTTCTACGTATAAGGAGTCGTCACATATAGACTGGTCAGTTGCTGATTGATCACTGGTTCTGTTCCGCATCAAATTCTCAGTAGTCTCGGATTCTCCAATAGTTTCAACTTTCACACTACCACTGAAAGCGAGATGCTCGTAATCAATCTGACCAAGGAGCATACCTAAGGGAGCTAAAGGATCATCAACCGAAAATTTTTTTCCCTCTCCTTTCATTTTTGGTGACTTTAACTCAAAAACTCCTTTAAAAAAAAAGTAGGGTACTCTTAAAACTATAGAAGGACTGGAGTTTTCTAAGGGAAGGTTCAAATGATTGATATTTATGTGGGTAGGGTTTGAGGAGTAGCAGAAGCACATGATAGTTTTAGAGGTCTGTGCATTGAGCAATCCAAACCTATAGTACTATTCCTTATATATGCAAAAAGTGTATACAATTCACATGCTCTTCAACACACATATTTATAGTATGCCGGTCAAAGCAATCGACAAGTTAGCTTAGTTAAGTATACTGCATGTCTGTGTTAGGACATCTTGCATGTAACAGCATTTAATACCATGTACCAAGGTACCCTAAGTTCGTATACCTTGCTACTCCTTTTTTCCTCTTCAAGGTTCTCGAGCTTATCACTTAGATTTATTCATTGATTTATAAAAAATAATTTTTAACTAAAAAAATTCTTCTTTCGGTTAAAAAATAATAACAAAGCAGATATAGAAGAAACGTAAGATATAAATTAATCAGATTTTACTAATACGATAACTTAATTTAACTCTTAGACTCGATATGAACTAATTAAGCTCGACTCGAGAAGTTTAATAATACACAATCTGATTAATTACAAGGCATAAAAAGTTGTGGTTGGGGTTTAAGCACAGAATGGTGATATGAATAGGGTTTTTCAAGTTCCCATTGATAGGATAAATCCAAAGAACAAAGCATTATAATAATAATAAACAGAAGAGAAGTCCATTAAAGGTCTGCAGAATCTGAGTCATGTAGACTAAAGACACACAAAGAGCCAATAATCATTGATTAAAATGAATAGTTTATTAATAATTGTTAAGAAAATTTTAAATGGGTAAATGGAGCGGGACATAGGACGTCATCTTCAACATCACACATCCCTGTCACACTTGAACACTTGTCAGCCTTTAGCTCTTCATTGGCTGTCATACACAACCCCAACACAGACGCACACACTTCGTCTCTCTCTTTCTCGGCGGCCTATTATGTGACCTATTTGGAACCGTTGGACATTCAAAAGCTACTTGTCTTTTACACTCTCCCCTAAGTTGACCCACTTGCTCCCCTCTTAGCGCGTGCCAATTCATTACTGCTTTCAGTTTTCACTCCCTCTTCTTTTCTTTTCCTTTTTTATTATTAAACGTCAATATTGTAAATTATTAAATGTCAATATTGTAAAAATGGGATTGCAAAACGATTTCAAATTATAATTTTCAATTAGTACTTGAGTTAAAAAAAATTATCCTTACTTATCAAAAAATTTAAAACTTAATTAAAAAGACTATTAAATAAAATTTAAGCGATTTATTTTAGTTTAAACTGTTTGATTAATTAACAAATTAATCGATTTTTAACAATAAAATATTAAGCTAAATCAAACTAAAAAATTAAAAATTGAACAGAAAAATTAGTTAGTTTAAAGTTTTATTGTTAAATCGGCCGAATTGATTCAAATCGTAAAACATTAATAAATACTACTAAACTTTTTCTATTTAAATATGTGCTATGTTTTTGGGTTTCATACTTCTTTTAGTTTGAGATACGGGATACATTGTACTAATATATTTACCTTATATACATATAAATTAGTATGACTAACTTCTTTGTTCTAAAACAAAAAATAAAACGTTAGAAGCTCTTTTATAATTTAAGCAATTTTAATTTTAATTTCTTTTGAAAAATATTATCTTAATTTTTGTGTTAAAATACATGAGACATAAAAATACATATTAAACCATTAAAAATATTAATTTAAATAAAAATTAAAAATTAAATTGATTCATAATATTAATATTTAATTGTGTATGTGTGTTGTTTATGATATATTATATTATTTTTAATATATGTATAAGAAAAAAGATTTTTTCTAAAAATTGAAAATTATATTCTTTGAAAGTTTTTAAAATTATAAAAAAGTTATCTTATTTTTACTAAAAAATGTAGTAGTTAAAGGGAAATTGAAGAGGCGATTGGGAAGCACGAACTTGAGACTGAGAAGGGTGTTTCAGGATGGGGTGCCAAATTCATAATTGAGGGGTGGGCCTTGGGAGGTGATGAGGAGGGAGGCAACCATGGACGAAGCTTTATGGTGGGGATACTACAGTGCTTATCTCCTTCCAACACTACACATCCTCACCAATCTTAGACCATCGTTATCTCCAAGTTGTATGTGAGGTCGTAAGTTTAAATTTTTCTCACATATGTAGCTGTTTAAAACTTATAATTTGAACTTTTTCTTTTACAAAGGACCTATTCGCCTTGAGCAAAAATTAATCTAAACATGGATAATTTAAAAATATCTTTTTATAATTAAAATCCTCTTAAAATACCTTAGGTGTTAAAAAAAAATTGTTAGACCATCATCAAGACACGGTGATGATGACGGTGATCAGAATGGATGATGAAGATCAGATGGTTAAATTCAAGTTATGGTCTGACAGGAAATGGTTGCCCAGTTCAGATGCCCCAAAACAATTATAAAAAAAAAGGTATAATTGTAACATAGATTGAAATGTGGGAATGGACCCAATGCATCAGATACTTACAGAAGCTATGATTGTCCCAATTCTTTGACCAATGGTCTCTTATTCACTACTCTTACTCCCAAGTCCTATCCTTCCTTTGACCCTACACCCTATCTGCCAACCCTACCACCACATAGGCCTGTGCCATTCTTTAATTTCACACCCCCCTCTCTCTCTCTCTCTCTCTCACTAATATTAATATACTTCTTTTTTCAAAAAAATAATATATTTTATAATCTTATTTTTTAAAAAACTCTTAACTTTTACTTTTTTTAATTTTCTTTTAAAATTTTAAAAAAAATTTCTCTTAAACTTTGGTACTAATATCACACTTATACTAATAAAATGTTACTTATAAAATGATTTAAGTCAAAATTTAAACTCAACCTAAACTAATTAAAGTCGAGTTAAATTAATAATTTTATCGATTTACTAATTTAAGTTAAATTTTTTAATTCATTTCGAATTACTATAATAATGATATCTGATTAGCCAATATTTCATGATCATATCTCGTATTTCTTATTATTATTTTTAATTAAAGTTTAAGATACGAGATTTACAAGAACTTAATTAAAAGAATTTTAAGGATTGCGAAAATTTTATAAAATTTCTTAAATTATAGAAGAGACTTATGTTTTTTACTCTGGTGATGAAGAAAAACCAATATTTTAACTCAGGTACTTGTAAGGATTAAAAATTTTAACTGATTTGATCAGTTCAATTGTAAAAATTTTAAACAAACTAATGTTTAAGTTTGGTTTTTAATTTTTTTGTTTTATTTATTTTAATAACTCTTGTCGTTAAAAACTAATCAATTCAGTAATTGATCGGTTAATTTTTGTAAATCAATCAATTCTATAAGTAAATTAATTTTTATTTAATAATCTCATTTTTTGATTAAAATTCAAAAATTTCTATTCTTAAGGACAATCTTTTTTAACTATTTTATTTTAATTAATTTTATATCGATATAATATTAATTAAATATTTTAAATCTAAAACTTTTTATTTTACTTATTTAATTTCAGTCCGACAAAAAGTCTAAGGAAATATCACATTTTATAGTTATCGAAGAAGAAAAAGCAAAAAGCAAAAAGCAAAAGTTGAAGAAGAGACACATTGTGCAATCATTGGCAAGTTGAGACAATGTCTGCGGTATCAATGTCTTGTTGGGTTTATTAGGCCCATCTCTTTAGTTTCGGACAATTAATGTAATGTTTTTAACTCTGAACCTCTCGCAACAGCTCAGCACATTAGGCCCATTAGAAATATTTCTAAGAGCAAAATGTACCAGCGCCCAGGGAAACCAGACCTTCAACACAGCTTCTAAGATTTGAGATTAAGGATGAACAAGGCCCAATTCAAAGTTTGACTTCCAGTAAATTGATGTTATTTTAATTAATCTTTTTTTAAAAGGGTCAATTATAAAAAAAGGTCTAAACTTTCTTTAATTTTTTAATTATAGCCTAAACTTTAAAAGATAACAATAAAATACTCAAGCTTTCAATTTTTTTCAAACTTCAAAAAATAACAATAAAATGCTCAAAGCTGTGAACTTTTTTTCAATTCTAGCCCAATATTAGTATTTTCCTTAAATTTGCTGATGTGGCTTGCCACGTGATTCAAAACCCTTAACAATTAATACACATAAGCTAAAATTAACACAACAAACGAAGATTAGTGAAACGACATCATTTCACTAATCTTCATTTAATCACATAATTAAAATGACGTTGTTGTTTAAAATTGATCTAAATCATATTATTCAACCCCGACAACTTTACGCTTTAATTTCAATTTTTTCTTCGTTTTCAATTTGTTTTCTCGATACCCTCATCCTTCAATTTTCAGATTATGTAGCCCTAATGTTTTCACACTAAGGGCATAAGGATAACGAACTAAAAACGAAGAGCTTATTAGTGCAGTGCACTGTAAGACAAGAGTAGTTTGAGAAATCAAAAGAATAAACAAAAAACAAAGTGCTGAGAATATCAGGAGAATAACAAATAATGTCGGATTAGAATTGAAGAAAATTGAAACTTTTAGTATTTTATTGTCATTTTTTAAGTTCAGGTTAGAATTGAAAAAAATTAAAAGGTTTAACATTTTATTGCTACTTTTTAAAATTCAAAATATAATTAAAATTTTGACAAAAGTTTGAAATTTTTTAGTAATTAACCCTTTTTTAAATACAATTTGAAGTCAACAAATCAAATTAAAATTATAAAATGAAAACAATGTTCTAATTTAATGTCTTGTTAAGGTACCGAGATTAAATATTAATTTGTAAATTTAAACTATTTATAGAGGTGTTATTTATTGCACTTTTCATGCTATAAGAAGTGTAAAATTGTATTGGGATTTTTTCAGTGAAATTAAACAAAATAATATTTTAAAATTAAATTGAAAATTAGATCAGTAAGCTAAAAAGTTTATGGTTTAAAAACTTTAACTTATATTACATTGCGATAAAATTAGTATATAATAAAAATTAAAAATTAAAAAACTTGAAATATGATTGAAAAAAAAGACTATTCTTGTTAGTCTAAAAAGTTAAAATTTATTTAAGAAAGGAGACTGTTAACTAAAAATTAATTGATTTATTTTAGTTTATAAAAATCGATTAGTTTATAAAAATCAACTAATTATTAAAATAACTAATTTTTAATTAAAAAAGTTATTAAAATACCTAGTTAAATATTATTAAGGTTGAATTTACATAATCATTTTGATTTTTTAATTGTAAAAAAGAAAATTTAATTTATGAGGTATTTAAAATTAAATAGGTGGTGTTACATGTATTTTTGTTAAGTATTGTATTAAATAATAAAATTAGAAGTTGTTATTTGTCACAATTACTTGTAATATTAATTTTTTTTACATTAAAACAACCAAGAGAGGAAATAAATTAATAGAGAGGAAGCAACTAATCCCTAAGCCAACAGGCTTTACCCCATACACCCAGGCCTAGGCCTCCTCAGAATTAATTAATGAAGAAGGAACATCAGAAAGAATAATAGAGGAAAGAACACTTGGTAACGAGTGTCAAGTAAAACGATCTGCATGTAACAGAGCTACCCTTGCCAAAGAATGAGCGGCTCTATTAGCATTTCGAGAAGTCTATAAGAAGGACAGATATTGGAAGTAAGTCTTTAGCTCCTGGCAATCATCAAACACTAAACCAACTTCAGAGAAATTAGAAGAACTAGAATTAATCCCATCGATAAACTCTAAACAATCTGATTCTAACAGGACATTATCCAAATTAAGGCTTTTGATCCAGGCTAAATCCTCTTTGGTAGACAGGACTTCTGCTAGAGTGGAATTAGTACAAAAGGGATATGCCCCGAAAAGCTCAAAATAAAGTTACCATGATGGTCTCGAAGAATAGCCCTAAAACCTGACTTGTTCTGTATTTTATCAACCGAAGCGTCTACATTGCATTTGACCCAACTAGTGGGAGGTTGTTTCCACCCTAGGGAACGACTTGGCCTATTAGAAATAACCTGTACTTGCACAAAAGTACTTTTCGTTGCTTTCCAATCTCGAAGATAGTCATCCGCAAATGAAACAATAATATTCGGGGGAGTATCTTGTTGTTTCTAGCAAAAGAGATTCCGATGAAACCACAAACTCCAGCAGATAGTAAGGGCTCTATCTTGATGATCCAAATTATCTCCGCACAGCCAACCAATAATGCAATCCTTAATAACAGCGCTAATTAAACCAATACCTGAAGACGTCCATGCGTTTCGAGCATGAGGGAAAGTAAGCAAGACATGGTCCATAGTCTCCAATGCACCACAACGTGAACAAGCGGGGTCCAAATTAATACCATGCATTAGGATACGCTACTTACAAGGAACAAAGTCACGCAAAATTCGCCAGGTAAACTCTTTAATCTTGGGGGGAAGATGGGCATCCCAAATGCCATTCCACGGGCCCACCACACCATAACCTCGAATATCTGACAAGAGATAAGTAGCAACCTTGTATCCAGATTTCACAATATAAATCTCATTCCTAGAGTGATGCCAACAAAGGGTATCTTTTGGCCTAGATGGACAAATAGGTATTTGGAAAACTTGTGAAGCCTCTTGAGGAGCTAGAATACCATTAACCAGAGAATAATCCCAAGTCGAACTACTAGGATCAATCAGCTCATTAACTTTCACCTCAAACATACCATGTAAAGGATTCAAGAGCACATAGAAATTAGAATCATTGATCAGCTAAGGGCCTTTAAACACTAAGATAGAAGCACCATCACCCACCCGCCATCTAATACCCTTGTCTAAAAGACTTTTAGCTGAGTATATACTTTTCTTAATGAGACTGGGGTTTCTTCCTTCCCTTGCACTTAGGAAATTAGAATTCAGAAAATACCTGGCTTTAAAAACCTAGCTCGCTAAAGAATCGGGGTATGTTAGAAACAGTCAACCCTGCTTACACAACATCGCAAGATTAAAGCACTTCAAATCACGAAAGCCCATGTCGCTTAATTTCTTAGGAACACAAAGTCGTTCCCATTTAACCCAATGAATTTTAGCACGATCGCCCGAAGAAGAACCCCACCAAAAGGAATTCATCATCTTCTGTAAATCATCACAAATGCCCAAAGGGAGCCAGAAAAC
>JAOTIZ010000003.1:31974252-31997881 GCA_027123425.1 Erythroxylum panamense | reverse complement strand
GGGGTGGAATGAGAGGTGGGAGGGAGGGAGGAAAATTTTAAAAATTTTGCAAAAAAGTCCACAATTTTTTAAAAGTTTCGGTACCGACCAGTATTTTGAATACCAACCGGTACCGTCAGAATTGGCCAGTACCGGCCGGTATTCATCCCCGGTACTGGCCAATATATTTTCCTCCATTATCTGATTGCAAACACTTGATCTTCTTACAAAATTCAAGTGTAAGAGGGGTACCGATCGGTATCGTTTTTAAAAATTTTAAAAAGTTTAAGTGTAAGAGGGAGGAAAATTTTAAAAATTTTGCAAAAAAGTCCTCCAATTTTTTAAAAGTTTCGGTACCGACCGGTATTTTGAATACCGGCCGGTACCGTCGGAATTGGCCAGTACCGGCCGGTATTCATCCCCGGTATCTTTATGTCCGTTCCGGTACCGTTTTTCGGCTGGTACGGAACGTTCCGGCCAGTACTTATACCCATAATTTCTTATCTAAGCTTGTAGTTTTCATCATCGCTTTTGTTTTTTCCAACAAAGATCTATTTATCCGCTTTGCTAATCCATTTTGTTGATGAGTATATGTAGTTGTGAACTGCTTTTTGATGCCTTCTTGCTTGCAAAATTTATCAAATTCTTTACCAATATATTTTTCTCCATTATCTGATTGCAAACACTTGATCTTCTTACAAAATTCAAGTTCCAGCCGCGCTTTGTGAAATTTTAAGACTAAAAATACATGT
Organism: Erythroxylum panamense; assembly: GCA_027123425.1. Taxonomy (NCBI): domain Eukaryota; kingdom Viridiplantae; phylum Streptophyta; class Magnoliopsida; order Malpighiales; family Erythroxylaceae; genus Erythroxylum; species Erythroxylum panamense. The sequence continues at coordinate 31,997,150 of JAOTIZ010000003.1, read as the reverse complement.
GCTTTCCTCTTGATTGAAAATACCATCATCTCCTCAAATAATCATCTATGAATGGTACAAAGAAATTTGCTCCTCTATGAATACTTTCTCTTTGTTTATCCTCCGTAGATACTTTCTCTTCGTAAATAGGCAAGTGATTGAAGATATGGTTGGCCAATTTGGTCAACCATTATTTGTTTTATTAAGCATGTTAGCTCCTTTAACGGAGTTTATAACAACTCTTGTACCAGCATCGATACCTGCTATATTTGATAAAGAATGTCCCTTTGAGCATTATAATATTTTTGAACAAATTTCTTATGAACAATTTTCCGAATTATCTAAACCATTTTTTGATGAGTCTGAGCAATTAACTGATCTACCTAATCTAGCTTAGATTGTGATGGCCATGTCTCAAGCTACGGAAGTTGAGCTAGCTATCGATAATTTAAATAAACTCAATTCAAATTAAAACTATTTTTTAGAAAGGTGGAAAGGCAAATTGGAAAGGACTCAATTTCATTGTCAAGTCTAAGTTTTGATCACGTTTTTTAGCATGATTAAGTACCATGAACATATTTTAAGTGTTTGCAGCGAAAACGTGTCATCATACACTAATCACACTTTCATTATTTAAATTACTCACTAAAGCATCTTTTCACAATAGTTTAACTTAATTAACTTTACGAGGTTTGATAAGATTAGATCTGTATTATTGACACTTAATTGTGATATATTGAACGTGACTCTCCTCCATTATTTAGGCAAAGCAAGCTTCTAACTTTCCATATTTAAGCTTTAACAAAGAGAAGATAAAACAAAAGAGAGAGAGCTAGTGGCCTGAACACTACCTAGAAAAGGTCCTATATTTTCCAAGTTTAAAATATTAAAATTAAATTTCAATATTTAAAATTAATTAAACATATTTTATTAAAGTTGAATTTAATTAAGAATTGCTTATTTTTCAGAAAATTGACATTTCATCAACTTCTCTCACCTGCCATATCTAACCCAACAACAAAGCAAGAAGTTCCCGTCACTTCAATCTTACTCCGGTCCGGTCCGGCCCGCCACTCTGTTTCCGTTCAGACAACCGAAGACTTCATGTTACGTAACCTCAACTAATCTCATCTAATCCAAATCTCCGAAATTACTTCACTATCCTTTCCCCTCGTACTGCTCCAGAGTACTCACAGAGTTTAATTAAAAATTAAAAAGCAATTTCTTTTTTTTATAAAATTACTTAGATACCTAATTTTGAAAATATAAATATAAATAAATCCACTCCACACGAAAAGCAGAAGTTTCCTTTTTGTCCTTTGGATCTTTTATTCGTGTTCGTACGTAGTGTAGACAAAGTCATAGTTCCACCAAAACATGGAGCGGTTGAGTTGATCTGAGTGGAATTGGACTCAGCCCATAGCTTTCCTAGAAATGGTCAATTCGAATGAGATGCCTCCATCAATCGGCAAAAAGTTCAATCAAGTAAAACTTTACCTAGTCTATATTTTTAATTTAATTTATTTTGATAATTTTTGTTATTAAAATTTAATTAAATAATTCTTTATAAACCAATTTTTTTTATTTAATTAAATTTCAAATTCTTTGATAAGTAAAAACAATATCAAAATTTTAAATTTATTAAATATTTATCAATTTTTATAGGAGTTTAATACTGATTGAACCTTTTAAATCTTCAACATTTTGTTTTATCAGTTTAACTTTTAGTTTGATTTTTAAAACATTAGAGTCATTTTATTATATTAGATTTTGAAAGTAAATTTATTTTAATAACAACTTTCAATTTAAAATTAATTTAATTATATGACATACTTTTAATAAAAATAAAAATTTAAATTTAAATCAATTCCTCATACTTAAATGCAATTGATTAATTTGAATATAATCCAATATGACCAATATCATTAACTCTAAATCAATTCACAGCAAAATATCTTTTAAACACAATGTTTGATGTGTTACTTCTCATTTTATAGCTTATACTAATAAAGATAGTTATATATTTTCATCACATAAATTTTTTCAAATTTGTCTAAGTTATGCATTAATTATTATAAATTTTAGAATACATTAGCTATCTTAATTAATCAATTAAAATTTATTATTATTACTAAAAATTGTTTTTTTATGACCATAAGTAACATGTTCGAATAACATAAACAATCTCTTAGCAGAAGTTATAAAGGGAAGATTGTGTACATTGATGACATTTTTCTAATTCTCGCAAGATAGGGAGCCTTGTGGATAGACTACATTGACTTTGACTAAAATATAAATGCGAGGAGTTGGATTGTAAATACCACTTAAAATTGAAATTGTCATTTGATTTTTTTATATGATTTATTTAGAATGCATAAAAGAAGGTTTATTGTAATTTCAAATGTTTATTTAAATATTGTAATTATTTTGTTAAAACTAAATAAAAGAAAAAAATTGAAGAAAAGGGAGCTAGTAGTACAACTACAAAACCACCAAACTTCCCAAGTACAGAGGGCAGTTTCGTCCATTTAAACGACAAAAGTCCTAACATAAGACTAAATATATTCACCGGCAGCCTGCGTATGAGAAGTTACTGTCCCAACCGTCTCTTCCTCTCAAGCCTCTCGCTCTCTCTTTCTCTCTTTCTCCGCCTCGAAACCTTTTTCTGTTTTCTTCTTCTTGTTTCTGTTTCTTCAGGTTCTGTTCTCTGTGTGCTCGGTGCTCTTAACAATGGCGCCGAGCATGAGAGACCTGCAGATGATCCAGGCTTCCGCCGGCCGGAGATCTTCCGACGAAATGGAGGACGTCAGGCTCCTTGACTCTTGCGAGAACGACGACAATTCGCATGTGATTGCGGTTGGTGATGATGAAGAAGGCGCTAGGAGAGTTCAAGTCAGAGTTACGGGGATGACCTGCGCAGCATGCTCTAATTCTGTTGAATCAGCTCTCAAGAGCGTTCATGGGGTTTTTAGAGCTTCTGTAGCTTTGCTTCAGAACAAAGCTGATGTTGTCTTTGACCCCATTCTCGTCAAGGTTGGTTCTCGCCTTTGATTTTTAGATTTTGAATGAAGAATTTGAATTTTAGTGTTTTAATTCGGAATTTGGAATCTTGCTGTTTGATTTTCTTTAGGTAATCCATATTAATTTGAATTTTCATATTCTGATATTCATATTTAGGCGTTACGTTGTTCTGGTCTTGTCATTAATGTATGTTTAAATCTGGGATTATGGCAATAAGTTGGGAGTCCTCGTAAGTTATATGCAATTTTCAGTTAATTGCATGAGATGCTTTCTCGAACGGTCTACTGATGTTGACTTGCATGATCTTAGTCTTTTATGGATTTCTCTCAATTCAGGATGATGACATCAAGAATGCAATTGAGGATGCAGGCTTTGAAGCAGAGATCCTAAATGAACCTGTCATTAGTAAGGCGAAACAAAATAAAAGCCTCATAGGGCAGTTTAGAATAGGAGGTATGACCTGTGCTGCTTGTGTAAACTCCGTCGAAGGAATTTTGACAAATCTTCCTGGTGTGAAAAGGGCAGTGGTAGCCTTGGCTACTTCCTTGGGAGAAGTTGAGTATGATCCGACTATAATCAGTAAGGATGATATAGTGAATGCTATAGAAGATGCTGGATTCGAAGGCTCTCTTGTACAAAGCAGTCAGCAGGATAAAATCATCTTAGGAGTTGATGGGGTGTTCACTGAGATGGATGTGCAGCTTTTGGAAGGAATGCTTGTCACATTGAAAGGGGTACGGCAGTTTCGTTTCAATATGATATCCAAAGAACTTGAAGCTCTTATTGATCCTGAAGTTGTCAGTTCTAGGTCCTTGGTTGAGGGGATTGAAGGAGGAAGCAATGGGAAGTTTAAGTTACATGTTATGAACCCTTTTACTAGAATGACCTCAAAGGATGTTGAAGAGTCCTCCAGTATGTTTAGGCTTTTTGTCTCCAGTTTGCTTCTCAGTGTGAGTATCTGCCTTAAAGTTTTTATGTTACACATCATATTTACTTCCTTTCTTCCTTGTAACCTGGCCATATGATGACTGCATTCTTATTGCAGATTCCTATCTTTTTCATACGAGTGGTATGTCCTCGCATACCGATCTTGTATTCACTACTTCTGTGGCGATGTGGACCCTTCCTAATGGGGGATTGGTTGAAGTGGTTATTGGTTAGTGTGGTTCAATTTGTCATTGGAAAGCGCTTTTATGTAGCAGCTGGCAGAGCCCTTCGAAATGGTTCAACCAACATGGATGTTTTAGTGGCATTAGGAACAACAGCATCTTACTTCTACTCGGTTTGTGCGCTACTATATGGTGCAGCCACTGGCTTTTGGTCTCCAACTTACTTTGAGACAAGTTCCATGCTGATAACATTTGTGCTGTTGGGGAAGTATTTAGAGTGCCTTGCCAAGGGAAAAACATCAGATGCAATCAAGAAATTGGTAGAGCTTGCACCAGCAACGGCACTGCTAGTTGTCAAAGATGAAGGTACTTGGCTTCCATTTAGTATCTGTATTTTACATTTTGCTGTAAGTTTAGCCGAAGGGACCCTTTAATGGATATTTTAATATGGGATAACTGATAAAATTATAGTATAGAGTTTAACTTTTGTCAATGAAAAACATTGAAGCGGTATTTCTTTTTTGGTCTTGTAGATGGCATCTGTATTGGAGAAAAGGAAATAGATGCATTACTGATTCAGCCTGGTGACACATTAAAAGTTCTTCCTGGTGCAAAAGTTCCTGCTGATGGTTTAGTGGTTTGGGGTTCAAGTTATGTCAATGAGAGTATGGTAACTGGTGAATCTGTGCCTGTTTCGAAAGAGGTTAACTCATCAGTTATTGGAGGTACAATAAATTTACATGGTGCACTTCATATACAAGTCACTAACGTAGGAGCTGATGCTGTTTTGAGCCAGATAATTAGTTTGGTTGAAACAGCCCAAATGTCCAAAGCTCCAATCCAGAAATTTGCAGATTTTGTAAGTGCTGCTAGCATTCTTTTTTTTTTTTTAATTTGTTCTTCATTTTTGTTCTTCATATATAAAATCTACTTTCTCATGTCCCATTATATTTCTCCTCCAATGAGGAATATCTTATTGGTTTGTGCAAATTAACGTATGTACATTTGCTGCCATTCTTATGTTAAATACTTTTTGGCTTGCAGGTTGCTAGCATTTTTGTTCCTACGGTTGTTGCTTTGGCTCTGTTAACATTATTTGCTTGGTAAGTCCTTGGAGGATTGTTTTGCTGGCTATGTGATCCATAAATTGACTTGGCTGTCCAAGTCTGGACCCTGCTTTTCATCACATTTTTCAACTTGTAGGTATCTTGCTGGAGCTGCGGGGGCATACCCAGAAACATGGCTTCCAGACAATGGAAATTATTTTGTCTTTGCCCTCATGTTTTCAATCTCTGTTGTGGTAATTGCTTGTCCATGTGCTCTTGGATTGGCAACACCGACTGCCGTAATGGTGGCAACTGGGGTTGGTGCCAACAATGGGGTGCTCATAAAGGGAGGGGATGCTTTGGAAAGGGCTCAGAAGATTAAGTATGTCATATTTGATAAAACAGGCACCTTAACCCAAGGAAAAGCCAGTGTCACTACTGCAAAAGTATTCAACGGTATGGATCGTGGAGAATTCCTCAGATGGGTGGCTTCCGCAGAGGTGATTTTCTGGTGCTTATTAGTTGTGAATGCATTTTGGAATTTTATTGTTTGATGACAGTTCTTTCTTTCCTTTTTCTTTTCCATATAAGCATGCACATACAGAGCTGTGCATGCATCTTTGGTGGATATGGAGCTTATTTATCTGTCTTATATATGACTCAAAGAAACAGTTCTTGTGGTTTCGGCAATTCAGTTTAGCTGTAGGCACATATACAGAAGTTTCCTCAAGTTCATAACGTCAGGATTACACGTCACGAACTCTCATAAGTTGGATCTACAGAGGAAATAAGGGAAAAACGTTTATATGTTGGCATGCCATGCCATGTAAATTGGGAAGTTTAGGGGATTTCTAGTGCTGTATCTCTCTCATTGATAATGGCTATTGTTAATAATAGAACAATTTTACCGATTTCCCATCTGTTTTCACATGGCTCAGGCTAGCAGTGAGCATCCATTGGCAAAAGCAATAGTGGAGTATGCACGCCATTTCCATTTCTTTGATGAATCTTCTCCAACTTATGGTGGCCAAAGCAACGGTAAAGAATCCACAACCTCTAGATGGCTTCTTGACGTCTCTGAGTTTTTGGCCCTTCCTGGAAGAGGCGTGAAGTGCTTCATAGATGGAAAACAAGTTCTGGTGAGTTTTTTATCTATTAGGTTTTTTAAGCTTAACAAGAAAATTTTCCATGATTCCTGGTTGTCATAGCTTCCACTGTGTCTTGAGCAGGTTGGGAATCGAAAACTAATGACTGAAAGTGGAATTCCCATTCCAACTTCTGTAGAAAATTTTGTGGTTGAACTCGAAGAAAGTGCAAAAACAGGGATTCTTGTTTCATTTAATGACAGCTTAGTTGGTGTTTTAGGGGTTGCAGACCCACTAAAGCGAGAAGCTTCTGTAGTCGTAGAAGGCCTTTACAAAATGGGTGTCAAACCAGTTATGGTGACAGGAGATAATTGGAGGACTGCTCAAGCTGTTGCCAAGGAGGTTTGTATAAGATTATGTGGACTTTTTGATGTATATCAATTGATTGAATACTGTTCTTCCATTGCTGGTAAGCCTTAACACTATGAAATGATGTATCTCTTAACTGGCTACCATATTTATGCCGTTTGCCTCCTTTCTTTCTCTGTGATGAATGGTAGTCATTTCCTCTAAATGGTTGGTAATTTGGTATATCACCTGGCAGACTGATCTGATTCTTCCTGATTAAACAAATTGAAGTTGAATTCTGGACTACTATGGCTAATTTCTAGTCCTGAAGATATTTGGTCTAAATTTTTGTGCTAAGAAGACTTATTTAGTACACGTTGTGTATCCAGGTTGGCATACAAGATGTTAAAGCCGAAGTTATGCCAGCAGGGAAAGCTGATGTCATCCGCTCATTTCAAAAAGACGGAAGCACAGTTGCGATGGTGGGGGACGGTATCAATGATTCGCCCGCTCTAGCTGCTGCAGACGTTGGCATTGCAATTGGCGCAGGAACCGACATTGCTATAGAAGCTGCCGACTACGTTTTGATGAGGAATAATTTAGAGGATGTAATCACAGCCATTGATCTCTCAAGGAAAACCTTTGCTCGCATCCGTTTGAATTATATTTTCGCTATGGCTTATAATGTTGTTGCCATACCTGTTGCTGCTGGCGTTCTTTATCCTTCACTGGGGATTATGTTGCCACCATGGGTAGCTGGTGCATGCATGGCCCTCTCATCTGTAAGTGTTGTATGTTCTTCATTACTTCTTAGAAGATATAAACGACCCAGGCTTACCACAATACTGGAAATAACTGTAGAGTAAAGCAAAAAAAAAAGAGAGCATAAGTTGACAAGAAAAAGAAAATAAGAAAACAAAAGGTATTTAGGCATCATCTTTTCAGGAAGAGAATTGGAAGATGGTGATAAATTTAGTTGTGGGATGTTGGCTTTGTACAGCAGCCGTGTAGGATTCTGTCAACACCATCTGATTGTAAATGCTACTTCTGTATAATATCCTTTGAATTTTTGGCCGCCTTCTTGTTCTTTTCTTCCATTTAAGAAATGAATATCAAAGATTCAGTATTTGTCATCTCTTACCATTCAAGATTTCATGTTTATCTGCCCAAAGCTTTGACCTTGACAAGTAGAAGACAGAAGAACATGTGTTTTTGTTTTCCTATTACGTCTCTGAACGGTGGAGCTGCTGCTATGGCATGTGCCGATCCAGATTCATGTTTTAAGAATTATTTCATCAGAATTTAGAAAAAAGAAAAGGGAAACTTGTACCGTTCACGTAACCAAGAGATTGCGACTGATCGGAAACCAAAGCTGACTTGACAAGCTCTTAACTATCAAAACTGGAAAGAAAAAGTACATACTCTTGCCAACAGGAAAATGCTCTGTATGATTTTATCATAACATTAACGGTTTGTATGTCTAAATTCAAAAGAAAAAAATGTTAGACTATTTTATGTCTCATGTCACTTATAAATTTGAGTCCAATTAACGCACCTAAGATAATGGTTATTGGGTATTATAGACTGGGTCTTAAATGGGTCACGGATCCTTTTCCTCTCTCTTCCTGTTACCCAATGCCATGTCATTTGGTTTTTAGTTATCCAAAAGACATGTCGGTTGGTGTTGTTATATAAGGTTTAGCAACTTATGAAAAGATAAAAGTTTCTGAACATTTTCTGAACCATTGACGAAAAACTCTAACGAAAGAAGTAGAGAGGAAATAAAACATATTCAAGCAAATCAAGGCAATGGCTTGATTAAGTTCAATGGTCTGAACTATGGAGATTGGTATGAACAAATCCAGTTTTAACTGGGTGTAATGGATTTGGATTTGACCATAGTCTCAGACGTAAGGCCTGAAGCCATAACTAAGGCCAGTTCTGAAGCTGACAAGTCTTATAATGAGGCTTGGGAACGATCTAATAGGCTGAGCTTGAATTTAATGCGAATGACGATCGCAGAAAATGTTAAGTCATCAATGCCTAAAATGGACAATGCAAAAGAGTTCATGTTGAAGCTGAAAGAATACTCCCAATCTGATATAGCTGACAAGTTCATAATAGGGACTTTAATGAGTGAGCTAACGATCAAGAAGTTTGAATGGTCACAGCCCATTCATGATCATATAACTCACATGTCAAACCTAGCTGCCAATTTGAAATCTATGGCATGTGCCGGTCCAGATTCATGTTTTAAGAATTCTTTCATCAGAATTTAGAAAAAAGAAAAGGGAACGTAACCAAGAGATTGCGACTGATTAGAAACCAAAGCTGACTTGACAATCTCTTAACTATACTGGAAAGAAAAAGTACATACTCTTGCCATCAGGAAAATGCTCTGTATGATTTTATCATAACATTAATGGCACGTATGTCTAAATTCATAGGAAAAAAGTTTCGCTGATAAAAGTTTTACTGATATACTGATGTAAGCTTAATTAAATAAATGCTAAGTGTTTATTTGGTTGAATTTTTGAAGGGTAAATAAGTATTTTTTTACTAGAAAAGTTGTTTTTAAGAAAAATGAGTGTTTGATTATAAGATTAAAAAAACATGTTTTAAATAGATATAGCTTTTTTGGTAGTCAAAATATAATTTTCTGAAAAGTTTAAATTTGAAGCTTATAAAAAAGAATATTTTTTAGGTAAAATTTTCAGATCAATTAATGAGCTTACTTTTAGTTGCTTTTGTTCTTATGTTTTACACATAATTTTCACAATACTTTCAAACTCATTTTTACGTTTATTTTAGGATTTCTAAAATATTATTTGACTTTTTATATGTTTTTATATTTATTTTTGAAATTAGTTTTATTTATATTATAATCTATATAAAACATCTGATTAGATATATTTTCATTTATATTTCATATAGTTTAAAATTATATAATAATTAATATATTATGCTTTGCATATTGTTTTTTAGGGAAGCTTTGCATATTGTTTAATATACTTTAAATAATATTTATATGTATAAATAATTTTTATTACAAAATAAAATATAGTTAAAGTTAATAAAAGTGTTTTTATTTTTATGTTGCCAAACAGTCTACTGTATGAAGTTCTTTCAAAAAAATTATTTTTTTAATTGACAATCAAACAGTCAACTAACTTTTTAGAAAAGTTCTTATGACAAAAGCTCTACTGATATAAGCTATATTTTTACCCTTATGTTGTACTGTATGTTTTTGTCCTTATGTTGTATTTTAACACTTTTGAAATGGGTAATAAATTAAATAGTTCCCAACTTTTTAAATTTTTCTTAATTTAGTGTCAACCTTTTAAAATTTTCATTGACTTATCAAAATTTGTATAAATCATATTAAAAAGTTAATTTTGTTGATTTGACTTATCCAACACATCAGTAAAAATAACATTTTAACTTAATTAGTCGGAACTATAAAATGATTAGTCACCAAATTGAAAACATTAAAAAGTTACTCTCGTTTTAAATAATATTAATAATTTAAACTTTTCGTTAAGTCTAAATGTATTTTTATCATTATTTTTTAGAAATATTTTTATCATTATTTGTATTGTTACCTTTATACCATATTTCAAAGAGCAACGAATACTATTTTAATAATCATTAACTTCAAATTTTTGTAACACATTAATCATCTCAATCAAATATTAGGTAAAGTCATAAAAAGAATGTGTTGAACAGAACAGCTGAAGTAAATATAATGTACCCAAGTCAAGACCAAGAAACGAGAAACGATTGTGGTCCACAATCTGCAAATCTATCCCCTCATTCAAAGATGGATTTGTTGGACTTATCATTAATTTTGCATATGCTCATCCGTCTTTGACCAAACAATGACGTTCCCTGCAAACCCTGATTCCTGGTCAAACGCTAGCCTCTGAAAGCAAGCACGTGAAAGTCTTGTAGGGTTCGTGTATGCTTTCACATTACACCTGAGGAAAGAAAAGCTGTTCTTACTAGAAATTTTAAATGAGTTTCAATTCTAAGAAGATGACTTTAAGCCATTTATACTTAGATTAATCCTCACTCGAGTCAGGTAGGTCTCTTACAGAAAGTAAAGTTCTAACTTAAAATTTTAAACGACTACATCTATAAGGAGAGTTCGAACTCACGACCCCACTTAAATCAACGAATCTCTTACCCTCCTGCGTCTTGGTTTAGAATACCTGTTATTTAACCTCTCTAATAAGAGTCAATGCACGCTGTTCCTTTCTCTTTCAGACGCATCATCATCACATTAGCTGGCGGTGGATATTAATGCCATCCCTTTTGGACTTGTTTTACTAAGAACGAAAAGCAATATATACATATATTATATATAATTACTAACTTGTTTATTCTTTTGCTAATTTTACTGATAATATGTTGTTTTAGTTAACCCAATTAATCTTTTTTTTTCTGATGCTTTAAAAACTGAACCGATTCGACCGGTTTAATATTAAAAATATTACATTGGCTATCTTTTCGGTTCTATTTAGTTTAATAATTTTTGTTATTAAAAATCGATCAGATTATTAATTAATTGGTCAATTTTTATAAACTAATAAGTTTTTATAAGTCAAAATAAGCTGATTAATTTTTATCTAATGTTCTCTTTTTTAATTAAACTTTAAATTTTTTAATAGGTAAAGATAGTCTTCTTTAATCATTTTTCAAATTCTTTAATTTTATTATATCTTAACTAGTTTTATGACGACTTAATATTAGTTGAGCATTTTAAATCTCAAACCTCTTATTTTACCGTTTTAACTTTCGGTCCCGTTTTTAAAACATTGATTTTTATAATAGTAAAAAATAAAAATCAAATTATCTTCACATCTTAATGAAAACCAAAGATTTATAATATGTGAAAAATAACATTCTGTTTTTTCTACATCTTTATTTTCCAGTGTATAAGAAAAGACTTCATGGTCAGACTTTTCCTTATCAAATGGGATTCTTTGGAGATTGTTGAGTGTGGACTGTCTAAAGTTTTTTTGGGGGCTGTGGTCAAAGTTAATATTTTCTTGTCCCTATATGTTCGTCATTCAAGTGAAGTTAGTTTGACAATAGATATAAGGCTGTACACACCATAAAGACTCACATAAGGCTCTGCTTATACCTATTGAGTGCTAGGGAAGAACTTCAATTTGCCATTCCCTGAAGGGGTTGAATCTTAAAGATGTTGGTTTGAAATTGAATTACGCATGGGTCATTTTGTACTCTAGTTTCATCTAGATGAACGAAGAAAAAGAAAAGAATAAGGGGGGTACTTATTTGGGGGTAATGAAAAAAAATTTATGAGTATGGAATGAAAACTCATGTTTAGTATCAACAGAAGTAACATTTTTATTCTCTTATTTTCAACACTCCATTCCTCTGGATTATCAGGAGAATGTGATTCATTGTTTGCTATACTCGATTCTCATTCTTTGCTATATTCATTCTTATTTCTATTATCCTCTATGAACCAAGCGTCCCCTAAATTTGTTACTAGTGGTTATTTGTTTTTTTGAAAAATAAATATTATCTCCTGTGTAATGCAAATTGGTAATTAAACACTTTTTAAACCTTCTTAATTGTCTTTTTTTCTTTTATTTATGAAATTATTATCATTTAATAGTTGTTAATACTCAAAGAATTCTTAATTTTATTGAATTTTACAATTATAGTTTAAATTTTAAAAATTAAATATTAAAATACTTTCCTTTTATTTTTTTTAAAAATAACCTCTCTTTATTTTATGTTATAAAGTTAATTATTAAAACAATGTTAAAACTTTTAATCTTTTATAAAAAATTCTCTTTATTTTATATTACAAAATTAATTATCTATGACGTAATTATGACCATTATTTACATGGTATATTTATATATAAATATTAAATATATAGACATTCTTGGGATTCTAGACATTAAGAGAACAATACACTTGATCGTGATAGCTATCAATGATCAACCTAATTTTGAACCAAGAAGAAAGAGAGCTTAAATTAAACATATGTTTCCAAGCTCTATCGTTGGAATGGTCAAATTTGATGAGTCTCTTAGACTCTTGGACACGATAATTTCAGGCTTTCCCTGAAGACTACCAAGTACCAAGTGTTAAATGCCTTTGCAGAAGAACAAGTCTTTGGTCAAAAACCAATATATATATATATTTGCTTAGGGCATACCTGCAACTTGTAGCTAGGGTCCACTGTTCATGGAAGATAGTGCTCGGTAGCAACCTAATTACTCATGGAAAACTACTGGTTCCGAACTAAGTGTGTGTGTACGTGAGTTGTTCTTAGTCAACAATGTTAATATATATACAAATACTACTTACCAACTGCATTCACAACATCGTAAAACTGGATTAACTGTAGTTTTTCCATTATTAATGATTACTTGTTTGGTAAGAAAGAGGTTAACTTGTCAAGTTTAGACAGTGATAGGTGAGAAGACGATGCATATATACAAACATTTTTGTGACAGATTTTTCAACCTCCCAATGAAAACAAATTAACATCAAAGTGTTGTAATTGTAGAATCAGTCACTTTTACTTGACATGTTTTTACTTCATTTTGCAATGAAATGTGGTTCTGCCTGATTCTGGTGAGGCAGGACGCTACCGTTTGGATTCATGAGATTGGTTGTCTTTAGTAAGAGGATACCTGCAAAACAGCACAAGGCACGCCGGGGGTTGATAACCGGTAGACCCCTCCAACGCTCAAGTTAATCTTTTGGTGAGAGTTTTGGTGGCTGTAAACAGAGAAAGTCAGGTTTCTAATCTCGTACCTGTATCGTGACAAAGTAGTACCTTATATATGGAATAGATGCTAGATTTAGGTCTTTACATAGGTCTTTACGTATGCGTGGGAGGTTTCCACCTGCGAATGGATCGTGAGCACGTGGACCTGAACCTGGATCTAACACAGTCGACCTAACCAAAATGAAAGTATTAACAGGCGCCTTAAGCTTCACAAAACATGTCTTAGCAGGAGGGAAGAATGAAGAAGTCAAAACAATATGAAGAAGTCAAGACAATTTTAACTTGTATATATGGAGAATCATGTCAATCTTAGAAGCTCAAATCGTGGCGGAAAAAAATAAACTTCCAGGCCAGAACATGTCATTACTTATAATATGATATAAACAGTACGAGGAACATCGTGAGGGAATCTTAATGAAGAAGCAGTTCGCCGTCGTCGTCATGGCTGGTGGATGAGATGCCAGGTTACGCAAGTAGTACCCAGCAAGCATGGTAAAAAAATAGTTCTTACATGTGATAGATTAAAAAAATTGAACTGGTTCTTTCAGGTCAATTATAAAAATTTTGAATAAGCTAATTTTTTAATTTAGTGTTTAATTTTTTCGTTCGATTTACTTTAATAATCTTTGTTATTAACGACTGATTAATTTATTAGTTAATCAATTATTTTTTGTAAACTAATCAGTTTTATAAACTAAAATAAACCAATTAATTTTTATTTAATAGTCTTAATTTTTAATTAAATTTTGGAATTTTTTATCAGTAAGAAAGTTTCCTTCAATCATATTTCAAATTCTTTAATTTTATTCAATTTTTAACCAATTTTATGACGATCTAATATCGATTAAACCTTAGACTTCTAGTCTTACTAGTTTAACTTCTGATTTAATTTTTAAAACATTGGTTACCTATAGTTTAATTTAAAAATTAAAATACTTGTAATTTAATTTTAAATATTTGTGATTAGATTTTTTTTAAACTTGTATTAAACTAATTAAAATTGAGTCAAATTAATAATTAATAATAGTTAATGATAAATTTTCTAACCAAATATTTGATGAAAAATAATTATAGAGATTTTTAGGAAGTTTGAATTATGTTATAGAACAGACTTTGCATACCACTTCATGAAAAATTAAAGAAAAAAATCTTAAATTATTAGTTAGACTTGAATTATTTAATTAGTTCGGATTGAATTTAAGAATTAATTAAGATTGTAATGTTCATAACATTTGATTGGCGAACGTATTTTAAAAATTAATTAAGATCGTCATTTTCATAACGTTTGATTGGCGAAAGTATTATTCATATCATAAGTGTTTTACTGTAATTTTTTAATAGAAATATAAAAGAACTAACCTTTCTAAATAATTGAAAATTACAAAAATAAATATCAGAATTTAAAGATTAAATTAAAAAATTAATTAATCCATATATAACGTTGTCTCTTTTATATTTAGCCCTTTACCTAATATTCTTTTGTCATGCATGTTAGATGTTTGTTTACTACTTGGCAGGGAATAGATACTCTGTGCAATATTACCCTGTCTTATTCTGTGTATGAAATCTCAACCATTTATTTTGTAGGACTCACGCGGGATCCACGCGAGACCTATGCAGAATTTATATAAATAAACGGCTGAAATTTATTGGACACAATAAAATACCATAATATTGGACAGGAGATCTGGACTCTACTGCAGGCAATTCTCTGACCTAGTAACAGATACGTCTTGCATACATCCTCGAATACATTATCCAAAGTGTGTGACCATGTAAATGATGACGTGATCTTTGTAAAGCTGACAAACTTATGCGACTTCCAGGAAATAGCAAGTCTTCAAATTAAATTTCTCAATAGGAATAGTCAAGAGTGTGCAACTTCTTTCTGATTTTCAGACATTTATGATGGAGCTCTATGTATATATAGATTTGTTTCTTTCCATACCAACATACACAAAACTGAGACCGAGAGAGATCAGTTCCAAGCTATAATTATGATGGATATTTCAAGTGAGTGGCTGCAAATCTATGAACAAACCATTCACGAACATTACCCCACATATTCTTCACTCGAGAACACAAGAGTAGCTGCAACTGGATCTGCAGATAGTCTGAGCTCAAGTAATTCGGTTACAGCAGCAGCTAACCATATGAGCTACCACAAGGTTAGTTGTGTACATAAACCAATCCGAAGAAGGTCTAGAGCTTCTAAAAAGACACCAATAACACTTCTCAAAGCCAAACCCTCCGATTTCAGAGCTTTGGTGCAGCAGTTCACTGGTTGTCCCAATGGAGCCATCTCATTTGGTAGCCGCCAAAAGGGTCCTCTTAACTTGAACTTTCAGCTCGGTAGCGTGCAGAAGCAGTGCGATTCATCAACAGTAATGGCTCCTGTTGGCTATTACCATCAGCAGTCTGATCAAATGCCACGCATGGTAGAACAACCCTGGCAAGAAATCCACCAACACCTCCAAACTAAGGATCAATCGTGCATGGTTTCAAAGGAAAGTACTATCGTTAGCCGCGATAGTCAATATTTTCCAACGTTGAGTGAGGCTGACTCCATTCCTAACCTTCACGAGGTGTTAGATGAGTTATTCATGGAAGATTTTCGTCTGCACGAGCTTGCTGGAGAGTCTTTTCCTGGGGATGATGAAGATTTCTTCTAGAATTCAATATACTTGATATTTACCAGGTGACCATGAATTATTCTGATTGTATCAGTTGTATCTTAGGTCAATGTAGATTAGCTATGTCCTTCTTAGATATGAAATCTATGTGATATGGGTATGCAAGTGAAATAAACTTCCTGTACTACTCAATTTCTGAATCAGGGATGGAAAAAGAAAAAAGGTTTACATTATATTTAATTTTAACATTCTATTTTACTCATTTTTTATTTTTATTTTGTGTTTTTGTTTTTAAATATTAGATTCTTTTCAATCATGGAAAAGTAGTAATGTGAAAAAAATGGAAAATAGAGAAGTCTTAGTTCACAAACAAAAACGAAAACTTTGACCATCGAGAAGAAAAAAATAGATTATGGAAATTTGACCGGGAAGTATTGTGTAAAAAAATGTTTTCATAAATTAAAAAAAAATATTTTTTAGAAAACGATGAAGCATAAAATTTTCATTTTTTTTGGTGGCAATCTATGAAATATCGAATTAAGGATCTAATTTTCCTATAAAATCCTAATTTTATTAATATTTTAAAAATCAAAACGAAAGTTAAACATGCAAGACAAGAGCTTTAAAGTTTAAACGGTTAAGTCGGTATTAGATCGTTATAAAATTAATTAAAGTTTGAATAAAATTAAAGAATTTGAAATATAATTAAAAGAGTTTGTTCTTACCCATAAAAAATTTAAGGTTTAACTGAAAAAAATGTTAAATAAAAATTAATTGGGTTATTTTAGTTTATAAAAATTTATTAATTTATAAAAATTTACCGATTAATTAATAAATTGATCAGTTTTTAACCATAAAGGTTATTAAAGTAAATTAAAAAAAGAAAGATATTTCATAATTTTTTGAATTTTTTTTATCAAAATGAGAAGCACAGAAGCACAATCATCCAAGGGAACGAAATCCCAGCTATATCCTCTAAAATGATACTAAAACAGCCCAGAGGAGGTGGGTGGAGAAAGAAGACTCCAAGTTCAAGTGACTCTGCATAGTTGACCAGCCAGTCTGCAAGTCTGTTGCTTCTGTAAACACATGACGAATCTTGACAATCCAATCTCTGGCCATCAACCATTGAATTCCCATCACCAGAGAGTTGTGTTTTTGCTGCCTTTTCCCCGATGATGAGAGGATGTTGATGACGGCCAATGAATCTATCTCTAATTCTATTCGCTTGTACCCAAGATCTCAAGCAAGAGTCAATCCTGGAAATGCTCCCCATAATTCTGCAAATACAAACTTACAGAACCATTATTATGAGCAAAACCTCCTAACTATTCCCATGACTATCACGCAGAGCACCACCAGCTGAAGCATGAGAGGAGTACGCTCCATCAATTTTTTGAAATTTTTAATCGTTAAATAATATGACCAAGCCAAAACATTTAGGACAAATATGGAGTTTTAGTATTTTTATGTCTGAGTTTCACTTAAAGTTACTGTATTTGCGCAAAGACATTGACAATGAGAGCAGACAAAGACTTGCCAGTTTGGTCAGACTTTGACCATCTCTTTCTTCTTTTCCTGCCTCAAGTGTCGGCCACTTGTAGATATTGAAGTCCTTTACACATTAATCTTCATTCTATATGTAAATTCCTAAAGTTTCTTATATTTGCAATCGAATTGAAGGTTATAAGAAATCTTAGAAAAAACTTTTGATTTTAGTTTTAATTTTTTTTCAAAAAATCCTTTATCTTAACTTTTAGTTAAAAAAATAACTAAACATATACAATAAAAACATCATATCTGGACTAATTAAATATAATTAATATGATAACCCAACTAAATTCTTATGAGTTGAATCGTCGAATAAATAACAGTTAATTATTACATGTCTGATACTCAAACTACATGTATTCCTTTATAATTTTTTAACTGAAGTTCAAGAAAAGTATTTTTCTAAAAAGGAGAAATTAAAAAGAGATTTTTTAGAATTTTAAAGATCATAGAGCTTTTTCTAATATTTTTTTATATTAAATGAGATATTTGTGTCCTTTACTTTAATTTGAATTAAAATAATATTAGAAATATTTTACAGAAGTTCGGTTCAATTCCAATTTGATTCATTTTGGATCTATTTTGTTAACTCTAATTGGAATCAACATTTTAGACAATTTCTTCTCCATGAAAATTCTCCTGAACAAACACAGATATTAATGAAGAGTTGCATAGGTCAGCTTGTATGTCTCTCATGATGGTTTATGTTCTATAGTCAATTGATTGGTTGTAGTTTAATGACAAAATAATTAAAGACATTCTTTATCTTGTATATGTTTAGATGTATATTATAAAGTCTATGATATATTATACATTTTAAGTAAAATTATGATGAGATTATAATTATGAGATTCATATTGTATTTATATTCTATCCCTAAATTATTCATAGTTATTGTTTTATTAAGACTGAACATTAACATAACGTAAAAGAACTAACACACGTTATATTTTTCCCTATGAAGGAAGTAGTCGATCCTAAAGGCTAAAATATGAAGATACATAAATAAACCTATGAACTCTTATTAGAGAATAAATTCATTGAACTTACCCGATATGAAAAATCTATTTGAAACATTACTTATATATCTATGGAAATTTTCATTATGATAATTATATAAATAATCTTTTGATTTGAGGTCTTCAAAATTATGTTGTATAGGGATAACTATGTTTTGACTTATGACCTATTCTAATCATGGATAACTTATTCGATAGTCATTGGATGTAGTATAAACTATATGGAGATATTTGAGTGATCGAGATAAGATTCATCACCCTAAAGTAATTATGGTGAATGTTATGTTGTTATCGATTAGTATGGATTCAGGAAATTCTTTGTAATGTCCCAATATCCCATGTTAGGGGCTAGGACCCCGGAATAGTATACTGAGAAATTAGAAGTGCATTTCATGAATCATATGGCATAACATGTGAATTTTTTTTTTTTGGCTTATTAAAATAATTGTACATGCATTCATTGGCATTTTCAGGTATAATTGATTTATAAATGCGATTAAAATGTGAATTGTGGATTATTTGTATTGAAAATTTATTTGGAGAGTATTATGATTATTTTCGAATTTTTGTCGAATTTTAGATAATTTTCAAAAATTTGAGATATTTTGGACTAGGAAAATTTAAAATAAGTGACAAATGGAAGAGTGACATATGATAGCATTTGTGGTTTATGTTAATTGGTCATCATCATCGAAAGAGCTTGTGGTTTATGTTGTGAAATTGGCATTTCATTCTTACATCTAAGTAAGAATTTCAGACCATATAGAGAGTATTTGATTTCTGTCAAAATCTCATTGTTCATCCATTCACCAAAATCGGGACTGCTGGAAAGGATAGCTGAATCAAGTAAGTGATTTTTAATGCTGTTTTACTGTGCAAATGAATACATGCATGAGAGGTTTAAGAAATGCAGTTTTGGTGAATGAATGTGAGAAATGAAATATTCATCATTTTATTAATAGTTGAGAGTTTATAGAATAAGGATGCGTAATAGCTAGAAACGTGTGTAGGAAAGTGCAGAAATGCAGAAAAGTCGATGAACATATGCTCTATTTTTCATTGTATATGCGTAAATGTTTGAGTATTGTTAGAGATAGATTTAAATGAGGTTAAGAGTTAAAGAGAACTTAGAGCAGTGTGGTGTTGTGCTTTAAGAAGGATTAAGATGATAGAAAAGCGTAGATTGAAGATGGAAGAAAGATACAGAAACTGAAAGATGCATAAAAATGGAATATGCATACATGAACAGTACGATTTTTGATATTTATGTATAAATCTTAGATTTTTGATTTATTTGTGTGGGTTTTAATTGAGATGGAAGTAGAAAAGATGGTTTATACATTATATGTATTAGTTGTAAAGTATAGGAAGCAAAATCAAAAAAAAAGGAAGAAGAAGAAAACCTGCATTTTGTTAATCTAGAGAGAGAGCAAAAAAAATGGTGATGTCCATATGAACCGTTTTAATCTTACATTTTGAGTTGTTTAGAGTAAGTTGAATTGAAATGGGAGTTGAAATGAAGAGGTAAATATGAGAGTATAAATTAGAGATGATGGGGTAAGTGAAGAGAGGAAGAACAGGGAAGAAAGTTTGCAATTTCTGGAATTGGAGTGCATGGTCGTACACTATGGTTGCATGGCCAACAGTGCTTCTAAAACTGAACAGTTTAGAATTGTTTTATTATAACTTTGTCTCTCGACCTTCAAATGACTTGAAAACTGAACCAATACACTCATCAGACATTGTTTTTCCTCTCCGTAAAAATTTAGAGTCATTTGAATTGATTCGAAAAAGATTGATTGGATGAAAGTGAGGAAGCCTACTGGAATATTATGAACTGGAATATTTTCATAGAACATGCTTCAGTAGTTTGATTATATCTTGATCTGTAGATTTCTAAATAATTTGATTCTTAATTCAGATTAAATTAGAGACATATGGATACAATTTTCTTGAAGAAGTATAATTTTAATTCTGTCTCTAAGAATTTTAAATTTGGCATGAAATTGAGTCTTGGCTTAGGCTATAGCACTACCAATGACAGAAATCATATCCTATTGTTATTGAATAAACTGCATTAATGTAAGCCTAATCAGACAAAGGTGTCTTCATAAAAGTTGTAGCTTATTCTCTTATCTTTCAATTGGTATAAAGATTGTAATTTTTAGAAATTGTAATTAAGAGATATGGATTGTACAACTTTGAATGCATGATCATGCACTAACCAAACTTTCAAATGTACTCAGTCTGTAGTATTTTGAGCATAACTCATAGAATAATAAACTAAATTGTGTGATCTTGGTGTTATTAGAAACTGAAAATATAGGGTAACAATTGTTTAGAAGGGAGTGTTGTCTAAAAACTCCATCTTCCTTGTCATAATGATCATGCAAAGTTAACCCGAAAGTGGGTTTTGAGAAAAAACTGAAATGATTGATGAGTGTGTGAATTATAGAAAATATAGAGAAAAAATTAAAGTTTACGCTAGTTTATTCAAGATATATGTACTCGAGAATTTGTCACTGAACATGCATACAACATGATACATTTATAAATGTGATTAATCAGTTAAATGAGCCATACAACAATATGAAAATGTATTTGTTTGCATATAAAAGAGCATGTAGAATGACCGCTTCCAGACAGTGTTGGAACTTCAAGGCAATAAACGAAAGGGAGCAATTGTGAGTAACCTAAGATGGTTTCACCTTGACTTGTTTTATTTATTACTGAATTGACTTTGATATTGATGAATGTACTAAATTCCATACATGAATTGTCGAATTGTCCGAGGAGTTTTGATTCATGATTAAAATATTGGAAGTGCTACTTGAATATGAATGAGATTGACTACATGGTTCTCAACTTGAATGTTCATGCCGGACCTAGTCCGATGATTATTATGAACAAGAGCATGAATGCAAATGTAATTGATCAAATGTGATGACTGAAATTGAGGAATGCATTTCATTTCAATGCATGAAATATAAAGACAGTTGTGACTGATGTTGCCAGTAAAAAAGAGCTTAAAACTCAGACATAAATGATTAGAGCCTAAGGCTCAATGTGTACAAAGAGCCTTGTATCCCCAACGGATAAGAGACAGTATGAAAGAGCCCGGTATCTATAACGAATACAGGACAGTGAAAAAGATGTTCACTCACAACAATGAAATAAAAGAAATCGAGTCTCATAACATTGCATACACATATGATCTAAATAAATTGAATGATTGCAATGTTTTGAGAACTTTGAGTATAAAATCTGTGATAATTTGTCAATGTGTATGTTTTGCAAAATTGTACTGAAATGATGAAATATTTGAATTTTGTTTTTGATATATGACAAATGTGATTAGGTGTTATGTGATATTATTTGACAAAATCAAGTTGATGTGAATTACATGATAACATGATTTGATGTGTGTTGTATGATAAGAGTGAACCATCGAGGATGGTTACTCTGGTGAGTTCGCAAAACTCACAAAAATGGCAACGTTGACAATTTCAGGTTAGAGAGAGCGACGACCTAACTTCTAAGACTGCATAGAAGCGATTTTGTATAACTTGTTGAGATCATATATGGCTCAAAGATCGGTCAGTTGGGACTGAAGGAATAGTTTGTGTTATCTTTTGTGATTCCTCATTTGTATAGCATACTGTGTAGACTGAGTTGTTGATGCTCATAGGAAGATGTTATGTAAACATGGATGTTGAACATAATGCTATAATGTAACTTATGGTTTATGATATAAAATGAGAAAATTTTGACTTTTAGAACAAAGTGTAATTTATGACTTAACTTATGATGCCATGTTATAAAGTGAAGGTGAAATAGTTAATACATCATTTCTGTCGAGCATGTGCACGTGTATCCGAAGGGCGCACATGCATGTGTCAAATGAGAGTGGGGTGTTATATTCTTGGCCAAGGTAGAATGATATTTTGTAAATAGTTTACAAATATCATCAATTGAATCAATAGTTGATGATAGAGAACTAATATCATTGAATTCAAAATAGATTAGACATTAATTATATGTTTATATCTAATCAGACATTGTATGATGAAAATATTGAATTATACGAAAAAAAATAATGTATTAGTCAAAACCACTTTGATATTCCTAAATATTTGGGTGATCATGATGTGTTACCAGACGCTAATCTTTATTTATAATTATAAATTGTTTAATTGAAGAATTAAAGATAAATTAAAATCAAACTATATGTCGTGTGTGTCCAACTATATTTTGAAGTGAATCACACGTTAATATATTGGACAATAATACGATCAAGATACACAAGAAGGGGGGGTTGAATTGTGATAA